>CAJQZJ010032076.1:6755032-6778220 GCA_907164525.1 Lophiomys imhausi | reverse complement strand
CACACACACACACACACACACACACACACACACACACACACACATTGGCTATCTGGGCAAGGAGAAACAGGGGAAATGAGGTCCAGAATTGAGACTAGTAGACCTATTTGGGTTTAAATTTTCAAGTTAAATGCACAAAATTAGCAGGGACTCTTGACAAGGTTGGAGGATAGCTAACAGCATACATGCCACCACAGATCCAAGAGGCAAGCTGGAGTGCACGTACTGGATAAATAACTTTCTAAGATCGCTTTACCATCTACCCAGTTGGAAACTGAGTGCATGTCCCCAAGAAATCTAATAGTGCATTACGAAAGAGTTTGCATCAACTAATTCCACTTACTGTTCAATTACAAGGTTTTTTTTTTTTTTTTGAGGCCACAATGAGCATGTCCATAATTCTTCCTTCTGCCCATTGTCTGTGAGTGGATGTGAAATTTCCATACCAGTTCTGTCTATTGTTGGGGGCACTATTTTGGGTTGGCCCTATGTAATGTGAAATGAAGAGAAGCCATGTGTAGCAAATCCCGATATGGAAATCCAGACTTAAAAACATTCTCCGATGGCTTGGCATCCTAGGGAAAAATTGGTCATAGTTTTCAACAACTCAGATCAAAGCCAAATGCTGTTTGCATTCAGACAGTGATTCAGGGACCATGTCTTATTTGGTTCCTTTCAAAATGAAGCACAGACATTTTTTCATACCTATGAGAGAAAGCTTTTGGCTGCCAAATTTGTGCGTTGTACATTTTACTGTACTCTAATACAAAATTTTACATCTTGTCTCAAATACCTCTTCAGAGTTATCCCAGCACTTCTAAGCTGAGTTGCCTGTTACAGTGATGGTCTCCTCGTGTAATGTGAAGAAGAAAACAGGCCAACTGGTAAAGATAAAAAAAAATAAATAAATGAGAGCAAATAAAACACATATGGAACTTCTACTTTCAGAGTTGAAATGTATATGACTGTATATGCAAATCAGCATTTACATAGAAATGTAAGCCTGGCCAGACTCAGGCACAATTAGGAAGTGGGAAGGTTTGTGTTCCATGGCCTTGTTATCCAGGTTCTTGGCCTGGGTAATTCCTGGACACCTGCCCTTCATTTTCAGACTACTTTCCTCCTCTCTGGAACCTGCCTGAGAGTGTTCTTCTTCCAGGACCTAACTGAGGATTCCTGTCTGCACTGCCCACTGATTCCTCAAAACCCATGTGTTTTGTGTCCCTTTGCTGTGGGTCTTGCCTATAGTGAGAATTACTTAAATGAGCAGCTTGATAAATTAGTCTCACATAGTCAATTTTTGACTTTACCAAATATATACAGACATATATATGTTGCTACATTGCAGAATGACAAGAGCATTGGTAAGTGGATGGGCACATACACAAAAAGTGAAATGGCATCAGGCCGAGTGAAAATTTGCGGTTAGCGGCACTGATTTTATTGGATTTAATGAAAGCTTTTATCGAGTGCTTTGTGTGGAAGATGTGTCTCTAAGCAGTCAGTAAATGTTAACTAATTTCGTCTTCAGAGCGTGCTCTAGCATGAAGATGGGCATCCCATTCATTCCCCTTTGGTGGCTCAAGAGACCAGCATTGAAAGGTTAAAAGGGTCTCCTCAGGGTCACCCAACCATTAAATGTGAAGCCAGGACTGAACCCCAGCAGTTTGCCTCCAGAGTCTCCATTTTTATTTTGGAGGGTGTGTGTGTGTGTGTGTGTGTGTGTGTGTGTGTGTGTGCAGTGTATGCAAATGTGTACACTCTGTACTTGCAGGTAAGCATTTGTGGAGGGCAGCAGTCAGCTTTAGGTCTCTAACTGAACGAACCTGGAACTTGCCATCATGGCTAGGCTGGTTAGCTAGGGAGACCCTAGGTTTGCCTGTCTCTGATTCCCCCAGCACTGGGGTTGCAGGCACATGTTACCATACCAAGTTCTGTGGATCTGAACTCAGGGCCTCACACTTGCAGAGCAAGTCCATTGTCTACTGATCCATCCCATCAGATCCTGGGTAGTGATGGCGGTGGCTGTTTCCTTTATAAGAGTTGTTTGTTTTATGTGTACGTGCTTCTGTGTGCCTAACTGTATGCATGTGCACCATATGTATGTGGTGCCCATGGGCCTGGAAGAGGGCGTCAGACTCCTGGGACTGGAGTTATGGCAGTTGTGAGTCGCCATGTGGATTGCTGGGAACAAGTGCTGAGCCCCTGGCTTCTTACCTGAAGTCAGCTTGTCTGCTCATCAAGTGCCTGGCGCAGAGCACAGCCCTGGGTGTCAATCTGAAAAGAAGTTTAAAATGCTCTAGATGTCGGCTCTGCACCATGGCTGCCCGTTAAGAGTTACCTGAAAAGCTTCTAAGCAGTTCTGATACCCAAGCCCCATGTTCACTGATCACATCCCAAGCTCCCTGGAGACCTGCCAATTACACAGCAAAGCTTCCCTGAGTGTCCAAATACAAAAACAAAAGACAGGAAGCCCAGAGAATCCCTGCCTGAGGATTGGAAACTTAAAGGTGGGACCCAGCCCAGAGAGGAGGAGCGGGCATGGGACAGGTAGAAAATCTTTGTTTCTTTCTTCTAGTCTGTCTGTGGCTCTGCATCCTTCTCACTCTTCCCTTCCCAGTCTCTGTCTGTTTTTCCCCTTTCTTTACCTGCTTCCCTCTGATCCTTTCTTGTCAATACCTCCCCTCTTTTCCTTCTCTTATTTCCTTTCTCCTCCCCTGCCTTTTCCTTCTAGCTCCTGGCTTCCTGGTCAATTCCCTTAGCCTTGATCTTTCTTCCAGCAGAAAGTGACACTGTTCAGGGATTCAGAGGACTGTGATTTCACACACACACACACACACACACACACACACACACACACACACACACACACTTCTTAAATAGTATAATTAAAATATTTAAAATAAATTCTCTCAGAGGATTCAGAACCCATGGTGTTTGGCTCTGAGGGTGAGGGGACAGGAGGGAATTCAAAAGGTGTGTGAGTTTTGGACAGCTGTGACAAAACACTAGAACCATGGTGTCATACTTAGCCCAACCTTACATGTCTTCAGACTCGGTAGGACAGAAGTGTGACACTGGACTCCGTTGTTAGTAGGCATGGGCTCCCTCCTGAAATCTCTAAGAGTTTGTTTTGTTGTCCTTCTTAGTGTTGGGAGGCAAGGCTGCCTATGTTCCTGGGTTACTAGCTCTTTTCTGCATCTTCAGAGCCAGGTAGCATTTCTGTGGCCCTGCTTCCATGCCTTCAAATCGTTTTCTCAGTCTGTTTTCTGCTTCTTTTGTGCCAGTTTAAGACTCTGGTGTTTACACTGGGCTCACATTTGCTAATTCAGTTTCCTTATGGCCCACCAACTAGCAACCTTCACTGCAAGCTTAACTACCCTTTACTGTGTAAGCTAACATAGTCGTAGGTTCCAGGGAATAGGGCATGGGCATTGGGACGGGGGTGTTACTCTCCCTACCACAGTAGAAGGAGGTAGACATTAAAAGTCGTGACACATGGATGTAGTTAGAAGAGAAGGTCCAAAGGATTAGAGGCATGGAAGAGTGTGCCAGACGTCCTCCTAGTTCATTTTCTCTTGCTACACACTGAGATATTAGTAATAAAGACTTACTTAGCTCAGAGTTCTGAAAGTCTAAGGTTGGGGCACCATGCTGGTGAAGACTCCTTGTATTCTCAAGGGAGCACAAACGACCAGTGATCTGGTAGGAAGAACAAGCTGGTAAGCTCATATCTCCCAGTTTTAGAAAGTCCTATCTGTATCCACAGAGACCATTCTTACAGCCTCAACCTGGCACTAATTACTTTGCAAGTACTCTCATCGGGAATTGCTGTAAAAATGACAATCAAATTCTAACATGAGTTTTGGGGGAGGACAAATGTTCAAACCTTCACAGGAGGTTTTAAGGAGGTACCAATTGGTGTCACCATGAAGTGTCTCGTAACAGGCCAACTCTCCTGCAGTGTATACATGTTCCTAAATGTTACAAGTAATTTATGTTGCCACAAGTTTTATTAGTGTCTCATGTTATATTGTGCTTAGAGGAATACAATGCTCCTGGAAAAAGCATGTGAACTACAGCCAGAGAGGCTGGGTTCGAATCTCCTGTCACTTTTTAGCTCCATGTCTGTCATAGTTGAATGACATTATGGATCTCAAGCATGCCCTGCTCAGTCCTGGCATAGGCGGAATAAGCCCCTGATAAATGTGAGCCATTATGACTGTCATAACGAAACTGTGTTTGGCACTGACTGCTTGTAACCTGATGCCTTTTCCCTTTCCTCCCTGTCTACTTCTTGCTGGAAGGAAAGAGAAAGCAGTGACCAGAAGAACATTTCTGACCTATGCAGCCTGCTGAGATAACATCATCATTGTCAAGTTCAAATGGTCTAACTGCCTGCCTCTAAATTCAATCTAGGATCTAGGGACTCTCTGGTCCTGATGCTCATGCCAACAGCCCCAAGTGATCTCTAGAGCTAGAGTCTTAAATGTCATTTAGTTACAAAACATGGGACTGAAAAGGACTGGGGGTGAGGAAAAAGACAGAGGACCAACAACAACACCGCAAAAAAAATGAAGGGGATTCTGAGACATGTGGGTAGGCAGCTCTAAAGGATTTCTTTGCTGTTTCTAAATGCCACTCTGTGGCAATCTTGGGGATTCAGATTCACCTTGGGCATTTTGGAATGCATATATTTTCTTTCAGGAGATGGGTTCTGGGCAGCATTTGTTAACCAGTAACTGAGAGCATTCAGAAATGGCCCAGCTTTTCAAAGTAATTGTCTGACAGACAAATGGATACATCACTCCATCTGTTCCCCAGAGGTTGGCCAGTGGTTCTGAAAAAGCCATTGTGCAATTATGTGGGAGATTAATGTCCTTCTTTAATATTATACTATCCAAATGACTGGAGGGCCCCAAAGAGAGCCTGAAGCATAACTTTTGTTTTGTTTTGTTTTTATGAGACAGGGTTTCTTTGTGTAGCCCTGGCTGTCCTAGAACTCACCCTGTAAAACAGACAGCCCTCGAATTCACAGAGATCTGCCTGCCTCTGTCTCTTGAGCGCTTGGGACTAAAGGCATGTACCACCACAACCTGGCTTAAAGCTGTTCCTTGAGAATAGTAATACCATCATTTACGAGGTGGTGAAGCATGTCTCTTGCTTCTCTTTATATCTTCCATGGTCCCTTAGCTACCTTAGGTACTTTTAGAGGTTGCTGTTACTTGTGCACAAAAACAATAAAAGGAATTTAATAGTTCTCCTGTATGAGAACGTTAACAGTGGGGTGGAGATCAAGAGTGGCCCCATCAGGTCCAGGGTTGTGTTTTCGGCGACTGTGCTCTGCGTTGAGTATCACCTTTCTCTGCAAGTTAAGGAAGGTAGTTTCACTTCTGTCTCTCCATAGCACAGAGTAAGAATGGCTACTACTCCTAGATTCCACCAAAACAACAACAAAAAAAAACCCCCAAAAAAACTAATTTTCCCCCCACCTATCATTAGTCCAAATTGGGTCGTAAGCCTGCTCTTGAGCCAACCTCATGGCCCCAGGGTGGAGGGATAGGGGGAATGTCCTTTACTGACTGGCTTAAGGCCACACTAACTAGCCATTCACTTTGACAAGGTTGAGTAGAATTTCTCTGAAAATCCTCAAGCCTCTCCTAACAGTTGGGGAAGGGAGTGGGGTCTGTTTGCCCTGAAGCTATTATGCTGAGCCCATTACTAACGGGGGAAACTCCAGCTTGTACAAGTTTATCTGCCAGAGGCACAGTTCCTAAGCGGAACTGAAGTCCCTGGTGGGCCAGGGTACAACCTCCAGTATTCCAGTAAGTAGTGGGGTTGAGATTTCCAGGTTTTCTGATTCCAAAGTCCACCTCCCTACCACCACCCTGCCTGACGGAAGGAACAAATAAACATTAGGCAGAGGCAGGTTCAGTTGTCCTGAAGGAGTAAGAGCAGTGGTGTGTAGGGGAGACTTCTGTTTGAAGTGGGCTACTCCCTACAAGAGCTGGGACACTGGGAAGGTAGTATACCTCTCTACCTGTTTCCTCATCTGTGAAATGGAAATTGCACTAGATTTGACTTCATTGGGCCAGTGTGAGGATTAAGTGGGTTGTACATTTGAGGAACACTCTGGCTGGAAGGAAGTCAACACTCTTAGTATAAACAGGTATGTTTTGGGGGCAGTTGGTCATTTGAATAACAGACAACAATGCCACACCCTGTGTCGTGCTACTTAACTACAAGAGAATGGAAGTGTGTGCAGATGTTGAAATCTTCCCAAGTGTCTCAGCAATTCTGGATGTGTAGAACATTTCCCAAGCTTACTCAAACTTGTTTACAGGGAAGTTAAGGAAGAGTTTTTGAAGCCACCACCTCACTTTGCTTCTCAGAGTCTAATTCTGACTAGTTACCTTGCTGAGAACCCCATCTTGCCTACCCCCTTCTTCATTCATCTCACTAGAAAGCAACACCCCGCCCCCACCGTGGTGGTGGCCCACACCTTTAATCCCAGCAGGGTCAGGTGGATCTCTGTGAGTTCCAGGCCAATCTGATCTACAAAGCAAGTCCAGGACAGCCAGGGCTCTGTTACACAGAGAAACCCTGTCTTGAAAAAACAACCACCACCACCAACAACAACAAAAAGAAAGCACCCCCCCCCCCACACACACACACTCTCCATCCCCATTTCCCTTTTTACTCCCATCTCACTTTCTTTTAGGATGCAATTTCTTAATTTATTTTCTGTACTGAACTCAAAGCGTGTTGCGAATGGCCAGGTTCCCCGTGAGAAGCAGTGTGTGTGAGCTGGGAAGGCTTCAGGCCAGGATCACCTCCAAACACGAAGCATGGCATGGAGATTTTTGAGTTTTCTTCATCAAGGAAACAAAAAGCTGAAGAGCCTATGCACACCGAAAGAAGGGGACAGATGTTCAGACTCTCTCACAGGATTGAAATGATTATAAAGACAAAAGCAAGTAGTTAGTGTTGGCCACCATCTCTGCAAGTAGGAAGCCATTCTTTTACTTCCTCATTAATAAAGCCATTCATTTGACTAGCATTCATTACTTACCAGCTTGAGGTGCTTTTTCAGGAACCTATGAAGAAAAGTTACAGCCACTGGAAGACATTTACAGAAAGCCATTATAGGCAAAACAGCATCTCATTGAGATAATTAAAAAGTATCCAGTAATGGTGGTAGGTAGAGGAATCGCTGTGTAGTACTGTATACATTTACAATTCATTTCTATTTTGGAAAGCCCTTTGCAAATAGCACTTAGGTAAATGTCAGGAAATAGCCTATTGGTCTTTGCAGAATTTTAGATGATTCTCAAGCTTATACAAAATGGGAAGGAAAAAAAATGGACTCATCAAAAGAGACCAGGCACTGTATCGAAAAATATACTTTTGTCAGTTATGTTTGAAGTGACACATTTTAGACTCCAATGTAAAGTTTTGGCCTCAGAAGGGAAAGAGTATTCCAGTATGAATATTATATGTATAAACTAAATGAGAACTTTAAAAAGCAAAACTGTATCACTGACTGATGGGTAAGGGGAGTTTGGATCAACCATACCTGTGGCTGAGAATAACTTAAATTTTACTAGCCTATCAAACATGGGTAACAAGATGTGAAATTTGCTGTATTCCACTATTTGTACTACTCATTCAAGAAGGTAAAATGGAAATTTCCATCTTACGCATTGAGCTCTCTTCTTTAATTTGGCAAACACTGACTTTTTCCACTGCATTTCTACCTGACTGGACTCTGTCAGCCAGTGTGTGTGTGCGCTTGTGTTTTAATAGCTAGTCATACTGTTATTGGTGCTATTAGCTCAACTTATCTGCCCAGTGAAGTTCAGATTTGTTTCTGGCTATGGATGTGCTACAAGAACAGGGCCCTGATCACCACTCTTGGCAGGTTTGTAAACTGATTACTGGTAGATTGCTGAGATTCACACAGGTAAAAGTTCTGAAACTTTATCATTCTCTCTGGAAACATTCGAGGACTGTAGCCACACTGTTATGAATGCCTCCTGTTTCAACGTGAGCCTCAAGTATGCAGCTAGGCAGGATCCATACCTTCTGTGCCTTTTGGAGGCATCCTTACCTTTGCTGGATGTTTCTCTACCTTTCTCTGAAGGCCAGTTCAAGCAGCCTGGCTACTCCCTGTTTCCCTGGAGGAAATTACTCCTTGGTCCTTCACACTCCCTGCACACTTAGCTGTGTTCATTAACATCCATTATGAGAGACTGTGAACTTTATACACACATGCAATGGCCGATCTTCATTGTTGATTTAATTTAGAATCACTTAGGAGGCAAACCTCTGGGTGTGTATTTTAGGGCATTTCCACATATGTTTAAAGGGGGAGAAAAGATCCACCCTGAATGTGCCATCCTACAGGCTGGGGTCCTCAACTGCACAAAAATGACAAAGCCAGTAGATCAGTCATACCCATTGCTCCGAATTCTCTATGATGGACTGTGCCAAAACAAGCCTCTTCCTTATATTGCTCTTGTTAGGTATTTTATCACAGCAATGAAAGGAGGCAACTAAGGCACCTCCTGTATGCCTTTAGGGCAACAGTGTTGAAAGAACCTAGGGATTCTGGGCCAGCAAACGTAGTGGTGCCTGCAACTCTCTCATGTTCACTGAGCCTCGCTGTCCTTGCTTCTAGATTCTGATTACTAATGGCCATTCCGTGGCTTGGAGGAATGATGGGGTGATATGCTCAAGAGCCTTGAGGTTTTGCTCTATTCCAGGCACAGGGCGAAGGCCTTAAGTAACATCTCTCCATGCATGGAGCCTGCCAAGCATAATTCTTTTAGTCTCAGTGCTTGCACATACTAGGTACACTTGAGCTGGCAGCAGGGCACTGCCTGATGAGCCAATTGTCCTGAGTCAGTGGTTGAGATTAATACAATGTGGGCCTCTGGAGAGGGAGTATGCTGGCTAGGCTACAGTTCCAACCTCTCTGGCTGAAAGGCTGCCAGGCATGATTCGTAGGGACAAAACATAGGGAGGGAAACATGACATCTCTGACCACCGTCACTTCCTTTCCCACTGTCTCTCATCCCTCTTCTCTGACCAGTTCAGTTCGGAAGCAGCATGGGTGTCATTCTGAGTCACTCTGGACTTGTTCTGGTAGCATTCCAGGGCTGCTCTAACTCTTGGAATATAAGCACATTGCAGATCTACATTCTTTTCCTACCCTGAACATTGTACCTATTTAGTGGTAAATATATTAGGAATATTAGATACTCATGAAAATGCCACAGGAATAAAATGCCATTCCCATTCTTGGGCCCAAAATAACGAAGGGAATTTAGGGATTTGCAGTTAATGACTTATAACTTCCCTAGTCTCCAAGAGTAATTTATTAAAGCTGGGTATAGTAGGAGATACTTTCTCTTGAAGCTTTGATACTCCCGTCATGTGAGAAGTTTCAGGGGTTTTTGTTAGCCCCTAAGACATCATTTCATCATTTTATCATCTTATACATCAAAACCACAGCATTTCAACGTTACCTGAAATGCTGGCAAAGTTTTCATTTTTCATTTGTTTGTTCATCTTTCCTTCTGGCTCTGTCTCTGCCTGGGGGATGGCATACGAATATGAGAAGTGGTTCCCTGTGATGCTTTGAACTTCAGCAGCTTGCTGTGCTCCTGAAGGCTGAAGCTCGTGAGGATGGGTTTTTATGTGAATATTAGGCATGTTGCAATAACTAGCCACAATGGGATAATCATGGCAATTTCCACCACTTGGTTTCTTTGTTTTTGTGATGCTGCTGCATGCTTCATTTTATGAGTATTCTCTTTTTCTTATGTGTGGCTGGACACATCTACTGCTATCCTGGGTTTGGGCATTTGTATTTAAAAAAGAGATGAAGACCAGAAAGAGAAACGGGAAATTGACAGAATGACACGGCTTAATGCTTTACTGATTTATTCCCTTTACCTCAGCAGACAGATGCTCTGGTGTTTTATAGAGTTTGTGGTCTCCCTCCAAAAGAAACGAGGACCATGATCAGGTCCAAGAAAAAGTATTGTAAAAACTAGGAATCTACTGCTGATATTACCTATTATCACAGATTAAGACCTAGTAAAACTGCCAAAATAAGACACACAAAAACTGCCCACCATCTTTTTGATTTGTTTTTCTGGGCCAAGTCATTTGTGCCCTTGGGGATGTCTATCTTTTTAATTGCTACATTATGTTAGAAGGAGAGTAGAAGAGACTCTAAAGACCAGAGGAATTCTTTCTGTGTACATTGCATATGTTTACATGTTTGTGTGCGTGCACACATCTGTGCAGGGATGTGGAGGCCAGAGGTCTGTGTAGGTGTCTTCTTTGATCATACTCTCTCTTTTCTGACAGGATATTTCACTGAACCCAGAGCTCACTGATTTGTCTAGACTGGCTGGCCATGGCCGGTAAGCACCAGCGATCTGTCTGTCCACCCCACCCCAACCCCACTACCAACCAGTGCAGGAATTTCAAATGTGTGCCACCATGCTTGGCTCTTTACATAGGTTCTGGGGAATCTGAACTCAGGTTCCCACACTCTTAAGGCAAACATTTTAGTGACTGAGCTATCTCTCCAACCCCAGACTAGTGTTATTCTAAGTGCCTGTGGTACCTAGTTCAATTCATCCGCAAAGAGGAATAGGGTAAGATTCACCCACCGCACAAAGGCCTAACTGGAGGATGTTTCGTGCACTATACGCATTGGATTCCAAGCTGGAAGTCTTTGCTTTCTGCAGCAATCTACAGGGAATCCACTAAGAACAGGTCTTTTTGTGACAAGCTTCTGAGGACTCTGATCAAGCCTGAGGGAAGGACCACAACTTAATTGGGGTACAAAGCTGAGGAGCCAGTAGCACTGTACACAAGCCACATCTGCTAGGATGGTGTGCCCATTCCTCCAGGTCTGGGCCTGTCTCCTAGTGAAACCCTGGTTCCTGTCCCCTCCCTCGCCTTCTTTACTTCTACCCCTTGGAAGAAGTCACAGGAGTCCTCTCTGCATTCCACAGCCAGTTTTGAAACTGCCGCCAGCGTCCAAACCCACACATTAGGGTCTTTATTTTTTAACCATCTTTCACTTTTCTGTTTCCATGCCTCTCGCTTGTTCCATAGGATCTAACAACGGGTCTTGTTGAAGGGCTGACACTTTATTTTTTTAGGTTAAAAAAGAAAGTCAAACAAATAGGTCCACAAAGGTGAAGAGTCTCCCTGCGGTTAACCTCCCCCACCCACCCCCCCCCCGCTCTGGAGTTCTATGGGAAGGAGCTTGTGCGCGAACGGTCGAGAGCCAGACACTAAGCTGGCCTGGTGACCAGGGGCCCGCCCCCCTCCCTCCCCGCCCCCTTCGGCGCTCACACTCAGGAAGCAGCTGGCTGCGGGCCGGCCCTCGCGGCCGCACACACATCCACACTCCTCGCCCGGCAGCCTCCCTCCCGCCCTCTTCCCCCTTCCCCTCTCCCTGCAGCCGCGTCCCCACTGCGCCGCCCGGGACAGCCCAGAGCGCGGCGCGCAAGGACACCGGAGCCAGGGGCCCGCGCACCTCCGGGCCGCGCCGCGGCGGGCCCGGGTCCAGGCTCGCACCGGCGCTCTCCAGCCGCGACCCAGCCCAATCAGCCAGCATCCCGAGCCCGGCCCCTCCACGCACGCACTCCCCTCGGCCCGGAGCGAGGATGAGAACCCCGGGCCAGGCACGCAGTCGCCACTCAACTTTGTAAAGCCGCGCGATCGGAGTGTGTCCGTGGGTAGCGGGGGACAGCGGGCTGCTGCGGAGAGGCGGCCGGCTGCCCTGCCGCCTCCTCCCTGGGCCGCCGCCGTCGCCCCGCGCGTGTGCACACACACACACACACACACACACACACACACACAGCCCTCGCTCCGCGTTTCCGCGCTCGGCCCGAGGGCTTGGATGCGAGTTTCCATTTCCGCAGGAGCCCGCGTGGATCGCTGAGGGGCCCAGCCTCCCACCCCACTCGTCGCCAGTGCTGTCACGCGCGGGCTGGCCGGGAGAAGGAACCCGCGCGCCCAGCTTTGTTGTGGAAATCCGGTTACCTGGTAAGTGGATGCCATAGGAACTTTGTTCCGCAGGCGAGAGACGGAGAGAGAAGGCTCTAGAGAGTGTGGGGGGCGGTCAAGCTCGAGAGGCGCAGACTCGGGGTGAGAAATAGTTTCTGCACGCCCGGCGTGGTGGCGTTCGCGCGGGTTTGAGGACACTAGCACCCCAACTTGCCAGACTCGCTGTGCTCCTGGAGACCCAGGCGCACCTTACCGAGGCTGATGGCAATACTCATTCAGCGATCAAATCGGCTGTCAGTTGCCTAAGAGCGCCGAGTGTAGACGGAAAGGAAACCAACAAGGTGTGGAAGTTTCGCTTGTGAGGGAGAGTCTTCGTGCCGTTTAATAGAAAACACAGGTTCCAGAAAGCCACACAATCCGGGCCAGAGACAGGGCGCGCGCGATCGGGGTCCTACTTTGGGAAACTTTGTCAAAAGAGGGGAGTGATGGGGTGGGCTGAGGTCCTTTTGCCCACAGTCGGGACTGTAAGTTTTCTTTCCGGCTTCCACGTGTTTGTGGAGCGCCACGAAGGCCGTTTTTTCACTTTTTGTGTCTCATCCAAGTTCGTGTCCCCATTGTTCAGGGAGGTCCTCGGGTTGGGGGGGGGGCACAGCTCCTACTCAGGAGCGGTGTAGCGACCCGCAGCCGCCAGGTTTTCCACCTCCCAGGGCACGAAATCGCAGACACATTCAGACATCCTTCCGCCCCGCCAGGTTCGTCACCTCGTGTGCGTTTACATTTTTATGGGCCGGGACAAAAAAAAAAAAAATGTCAGTACTGTTTGGGAAATGTCTCAGTCTCGAGGACTTTGTCCCGCTTCAAGGCTCGCGTCCCTATAAATGACCCTGTGTCTATTTTGAAGTCGGTCGGGACCACTTTCTGGAAAGCGTGAGTGAGCTGTTAGCTCTCCTAGACACACACCTTGCCCCAAGCGACAGTTCCAAGTTACTCACTAGAGCTGACAAGTCACCCGGGGGACGGGGAAGTCACCCAACTGTCTGAAAACCTTGGCCCTGGCTGATTTGTCATCCTATGGATGATTCAAGTAGGTGCCTGGAGGTAGACCCTTTGGGGAAAGGGTTCGGCGGTCGGGCGAGGTCGCGCCCTTGGACCTGGTGGTATGTTTGGGAGGCGGCAGCAAAAGGGTACCCGTGGGGGCTGCGGGGAGGGCACTCGCTCCGTGATCGGGACCGGTGCGCAGTGCAGAGCAGCTGTCTGCACCCTAGTGCGGCTCCCGGGGCTCCGGTCCGCAGAGCGCGGGACCCCGCAGCCCCGGCTTCCTAACTGGCGGCGGCCTTTCTGCCCCTGACTTACTCAGTACTGGGTTGCACAACAGGAAGCCGGTACGAGTTTGTTTTGTTTTGTTGTTCGCTCGCTCTCTCGCTGGCTGGCTGACACGCCGCGAGTGAGGGGCGGGGGCAGAGCGGGGGCGGCCTGGTTGCAGCGAGTACCTCGAGGGACCCTGGGGCCTCCACCTCCCGGGCAGCCCCTCACTCACCTCCGGGGAGCCCAGGTGCCTGAGTCCAAGATCCGCCCCCCAGGGGGGGCAGAAGTGGGGGTGGGAGGGGATGTTGAGGACCCCAAGAGGGCTGTCTGCTCACTGTTCCGGGCGACACATCCTGGTCCTGCAGCCGCGCTGCCACTTCTGGCTCCTCTGCTCCAGGTTCTTCCCTTCTTGGTTTGGCTTTTTTGACACGGGCTTGGTCCCTTGGGAAAGAGGGTAGGGGGTCACTTCGGGAATTCCCCGGAGCAGTGTCCTCAGGGGCTGCATGCACTCTAGCAATTGCGACCCTCTCTCTCCTGGAGAGGACATCTTCTCCATCCCGCAGAGCCTAGGTAGGACATCAACATCTCTTGAGAACAGGGGTAGTGGTCTCAGGTGACCCTAGAGTTGGTGAGGAAAGAGAAGTTATATAGCTCCCCCCGGTGGACTGGTTCACTTTCTGTTATGGGACCTGGAGTCCCCATCGGGAACTGTTAAAGTCAGAGGGAACCTGGGGAAAGCAAGAGCCAGAGACTCAAGGTGTTTTGTCCAACAATCCCTGCCAAAGTTAAGGATCCAGGAGAAACACCAAAGGTTTCACGGCTTAGAGCATTTCTTGGCCTGGAAGTGAACTCAAGACAAATGCAAACTCTCTTCTGTCTGCTCTGAAGCTTTGATGAGTCACGATTTCTGCATTGGGAAGTAGCCAGGCACGGTTCCCTAAATGTCTCCTTGCTCAATTGGACCTAACTGTTTAGACTAAATAAGGAACTTTGATTTATTGTAAAAATGGATTTGTGTTAGTTTAAATCTTACTCCTCCTTTTCTCCCCCTTTTGTTTCCAGTGAAGCTACACAAAACAGGTGCAACCTGCAAAAGTTTTCAGGGAAACAATGAAGGTTGAGCCTGGAAAAGTTGAAGTGATCTAAAGAGAGAACTGTGTGAGAGTGTATGGTTTTTTTTTTTTTTTGTTCCCTTTTACTTCTCCAGTGAGAAATGCTGACATTTAATGACTTGACTACCCCAGTTTTTATCCAGACTAGCTCCAACCCTACTCCTTGAACTGAAGGAGGCATTACTCCCATTGTTATTGGTACTTTGTTCATTTCCTTTCTTCCATGCCAGGAGTTAGCCTTCTTGAGAGTGAGTAGTTAATTCTGTGTGCTCTGGGAGATTCCCTCTCCCCTTGCTTCCCTTGAGGTCAATTTGGGTTGAGTGGCCTTTCTTCAATACACTGATTCTACCAATTCTACCTGCGATTGTACCAGGGTTCCTCTTCAGGTTAGCAGAGATTGGATACCTGGGGTTGGTTGGTTTGCTTGGGAGAAAGTGGTCCTTATTCCAACTAGGAACTGACTTTATTGGATGGACTTTAGAGTCTAACTAGTGGGTGGAATTTTTGCCTGGCCAGAAAAGAAAGGGGAGTGATGTTTTGTAAAAAGCCCTGCCTCAGTTTATGTGGTAGAGATGGTCTTTCAAAGTTTCAGAAGGCAGGCCAGTGTCTTACGGCCTTCCCCCTGTGTTTTTTATCACTAATAAATTAGGCCGGAGGACATTCTGTCTACATTGGCCTCTCATGTCATACTTCTTGATCACTGGAATTGGAATGCTAGTTTGTAATTTTCCCAGATGGTAGGAATTATTTTGAATGAGCTGATCTGAGAAGAGGCACCAGAGCACACTCTTGTCCTTGGAGAAGTTGTTTCCTGTGTTTCTGCAATTATTTCTCTATAGAGGAAGTTATATTATAAATAAGGTGTCACTACAGGCTTAGCCCTTTTACATTTGGCGGGTTCATAAACTTATTCTGAAGGACTGAAGAAAAAAGGCACAAAGGTAGTCTTTGTAATATAAGAATACAATTCTTATTCAAGGAGAAAGAGACAAAATGAAGCCTTTAACAAGACATTAAGATGAGCTGAGTTAAAAGATGTGCAAGTTCTAAGTTTTCCTAGTTATCCACTTAACTGTAGGCAGAGTTGACACAGAAGCCAACATTTTTATTGAGGTAGAACAAAACATTCATATGGAAGAGTACACCTGTTAGCTTTGTAAACAGACTACACCCAATGAAATAGCATCCCAGGAGTATCTCTCACAGGTTCCTCCAATGACTATTTTCCTTTAAGGCAGTAGTTTTCAACTTGTGGGTCATGACCCTTTGGGGAGGGGGTCACATATCAAATATTATTCATAACAGTAGCAAAATTACAGTTATGAAGTAACAAAATAGTTTCATGGTTTGGGGTCACCACAACACGAGGAGCTGTATTAAAGGATCACAGTGTCAGGAAGGTTTAGGGCCCTATTACTTTTGAGTTTTACTGTGTTCCTGTGTTGATCAGGTGTCTTCTATAGTTGGAATAGTTCTCACTTTATTTGACCAGACAACTTTATAGTAGATAAGACGATTTGGGTTTTTCTTTAAAGGAAATGGGAACAGTTTGGCTTAGAGAAAGTAGTTGGCTGAGCATTACTTAATGTGTTAGAATTAAGGGAAAAATACAAGTGAAATGGGTCATATCTATCTGTACCTGATGATGGTCTGGTACCATCTGGGGTACATTCATGGTGTGGTTCAGGTAGGCAGGAACAATGGTGAAGTGTATGCATTGGTAGTCCCAGTATGAGGGTCAACACTCTACAGCAAAACATAGGTTCTAGTCCTGCACTGTCAAGATTCAGGCAAGAGTGGTATGTGCCCAGAGAATGGGGTAGGATTTCTATGTCAGTTTTTCCTACTTAGAGAAAGGAAGAGAGATGAGAAGGAATAGACTAGGAAGCATACAGATGTAATTATACTGGATCTACAGGTCACAGAGCATTATATGGTCATATGTCACTTATACTGTATTCAGATAATGAATGATACAAGCAGACTACAATGATATATCTTATGTTTTGTATAATATGAATAGCATAAATATAGTAAAATTATGCACCTGTAAATGTAGTATTGAAATATATGTATGAAGCCAGGCGTGGTGGCACACTCATTTAATCCCAGCACTTGAGATGCAAAGGCAGGCGGATCTCTGTGAGTTCAAGGCCAGCCTGGTCTACCAAGTGAGTCCAGGAGAGCTAGAGATACACAGAGAGGCTCTGTCTCGAAAAACAAAACAAATGGACAAATATATATGTATCTATGTATATCATATATATACACATACATATATATATATGATAAGTCAGGTATGAAAAGGACAGTACATGACAATCTGTGTAAATACAAGGGCTTGGGTAAAATCAAAGGTAAAGTAGACCATAGCCACAAAACTCAGTGAAATGAGAATTTAGACAGGGAAGTGAAACATAGGTAAATAGCCACAACTCACTGTAGAATGGCAGGAATGTGAAAGGAAAATTGTGAAGTAACATTTGTTAGGTCCGTTTATGTCCTTGGCACTGTGATGAGAATGCGACATTCATTTTCTTGTTTATTACCCTGTAATGTCATGAGCAGTGCCCAATGGTATCCTCATTTGACAGATAGGAAACATGGAGACTAACATAGGATTGTGAAGGGCATAAAATGGGCTTGGAGAGTGAGTACAAGTGGCTTTGGGGGTGGCTAATTTAGTAAAGCACTTGCCTTGGAAATATGAGGACCATGTGAAGAGAAAGGTGAATGTTTCCCCAGCCTTTTCAGCATGAGCAGAGTTCTACCCCTAAAAACCTAAAAAACGTATGTGCACATGCTACATGTGATGGTATTGCCAGCACTGGGGAGGCAGGGACAAGAGGATCCATGGGAATCACTGGCAGGCGTGTATAGCTTAATTGGCTGGCTCTAGGTCAAAGAGAGAACTTGTTTTAAAGAAGGTGGACTTCATTCCTGGGGTTGATACCTAAGGTTGCCATCTGGTTTTCACTTGCATATGCAAAGGCACCCTTCCACATTCATCTGCAAACATCCATGTGTATATTAAGGAAGAAGGGCGACAGGAAACCCTGGAGGTAGATTTGAAGTCAGTATGTAAGAACAGCAATCCAATCGTTTCCTCTCTTGGGAACAAAATCGGGGGATTTGTCTGTAAGGCTTGAATCTCAGAAGTAGCTGAGCGCATACTTCAGATGAAGAAACTAGTGCGAGCCATTCTTGTCTGTTGTGATCTCCAGGCCAAGAACATGAAAGGCTTATTAAGTTCCTTCAGGGGCAGCAAGCCTTACGGAACTGTAGATGGGCAGATAGGCTCGAGCACAAGATCTGACCTTGTCCCAGGCTCCTTGATAAAGTGATCAGTATTTCTGAACATCAGTGGGTTTTACAGTTCTGAGCCAGAGCTTCCAAGTCTCATTTCTAGGCCTGCTGAATACTATATACAGAAAACCAACTAGAGGTCAAGGTTAAGTAGGATTTTTGCTGTTTTTGTGTGTGAAGAAATAGATTAATGTTTTCCCAACCTTTTCAGCATGACCAATAGGCTCCACTCCTGTCTGTAACTTGGCTGAGTCATTCATGAAGGTTTAAACAAAAATTTTTTAATAAATATGTTGTCGTGTTGGGTAAAGGCCTAGTCATTGTTGTGGACATTCATACTTCTTCCCTGATGTCAGTGAACAGAATTAACTTGTATAAAACTTTGTCTACCACTGACTAAAAATACTTATACTGGTTACTTTTAAGCAGGAACTGCCCTGCAGTGAAGGAGAGAAATCACTCAGTATGTATATGACAGAAATTCTTTAACAAGCTTGATTCTTTGGACAGAGTGATCAATTTTACTTACTTCTAGACTCTTCTGTAGGTAGCTGTTTCTCACCCTTTTGGGAAAATTGTGATTTTTAGTGGTAGGTTATGCATACTAAATGACAAGGAACCCTCTTTCATTTAGGTATAGGTCACTTCCCATGCTCCTTTTTCCTTATTTTCTTTGTAAAGTTCTCCAGACAGTTTCTGTGCTTTTCTATTTGAAGAAGAAACCTTTGCATCCCAAATGATGGCCATGTGGGACTCAGTCCCTCAGCACAGGTAATTAATTCAGGGTGATGTCATAAGGGATGAGTTCTTTTTTTTTTCCATTTCAGATTCTTCACCTCCAGATCTGATGGTTAATGCACATTAAGAACACGTTTCAAAAACCACAGTTGTCAAAAATTGAGCTGTTTTAACTTAGAGCCAGCTCCATATTTTGGTTGTACTATCCCGGAATGGCTTCATTTTTGGGATGGGTATCCACACTCTGTAGCCAGGAAGATGTAAAAACAATCAGTAATTATTATTATTACTATTATTAATTTTGTGCATGGTTGTTTTGTCTGCAGTGTGTCTGCTCATCACATGTGTACCTGATGTCTGGAAGGAAAGATACTTTGGATTTTTGATCCCTTGGAACTGAGTTCCCGATAACTGTGAACTGCCACGTGGGTGCTGGGACTTGAACCGGGGTCCTCTGCACTGTCTCTTTAAACCCCATTGTCAGTTGTTTTGATGCTGATTTTTTTTTTTCAGTTGCTCAGCAGATACTTACCGGTGGCACAAATGATCAATAGTTTTATCTATTGAGCCGTGATAGGTAGCAGTGCTAAGAATGTAGCTTTGCATTATTTGACGTTAAAAAAAAAACAAAACAAAAAAAAAAAACTGAGGCAGAGGTAGGCAGATCTTTGAATTCAAAGCCAGCCTGGTCTACAAAGGGAGTTCCAGGACAGCCGGGGCTATACAGAGAAATCCTGTCTGGAAAAACCAGAACCAAAAAAATGTCGAACTTTCAGACCTTTTCTTATTTTACACTATTTTGTTATTTCTTTTACTTTGATTGTTTAACTCTGGCTCATACCCACAGCTGCTGTTTGTAGGTAGTTGGGTCAGCAAAGAGTCCAAATGGTTTTCTGACACTAGGTTTTCCTTCATTTTACCTGCACGACCCACCGTAAAACAGCACACATGTGTCTTGTCCAAAACACACTTATCTACAGATGTAGGTGACACAAAGTGCTTCTTGACTGTTAATCTTGATGTACTCAGATAGTTTCAAATATATTACTGTCTATTCTATTTATTTAAAAAAATATTTTATCTGCTGAGTAACTGATACCACAAGCCATCAGTGGATTGCTGCCCAGTTTGTAAAACACTGCTTTAGAGTGAGTGAGTACTTCTGAACCGAAGGCCTAGGAACTTGGCATATTCCCATCTAGGCGGGGACAGTCCATGACTACTTTTCTGAACTTACCTGTTAGTGTTGGGATTTTTTTTTTTTTTTGGTTTCAAATTCATTCTAATTTTTTTATGATGATGATTATTTGAACGGGTCATTCTTTGCAAGGCCATAGCTTTCTAAACCTTTCTGTACTTGTTAGTGAGTTAATGACTGAGGTAAAGTAATGGCACACTTCTCAGCAATTATTGCTAAAACCAGTGACCTTTGGCAAAGTAGAAGGCTGTCCTTATAGGCACACGCAGGTGTGGAAAGTGCATTCTGGGGGAAGATGGCTACTTACTTAGCTGCACTATTGTTTTCCAGCACTGTCTCTCTGAAAATTCAGATTTTCTACCAGTCATATGGTCTGGAATCACTGTCACTGCCAAAACAACCACTGTGTGGATCTTCAGAATCTTGCTTCTGACTTTGAGACTAAGTAGGATGGATTCCTGAACTAGATGGCCACCCCACAGGTCACTTCTTCTGTCTTGGCCATATGTACTACCCATACTGTGACCTTCATAGCTACAGACTTTAATTTAAAATGCACTGCCATTTATTTTATTCCACATGCTTAAGGAAAAATATCTCCATTTTAGAGACAATCTGTGAATATAAAATTTAGAATAGTTAAAATATATTGTTTGTGAATTAGCTTGGAGTTTGAGTCTACAGGTACATCAAAGTCAGAGTTTCTGTTAAAGTCCCTGATGCAGATTATAGTGTCTTTTCTGAGTGGTCTTTGGAAGGCCTGATGGAATGTCTGGGAGGAACACTTACCTTCTTAATTGGTGTTAAAGTGGGACCCTTCTGATTTCAACTTTCCAGTGATTGTATTGTTTGAGTAACATTGGTATATACTAGTGTTCAGAATAAATGTAATATTCTTAGGGTTTTCATTAGGCTTTAAGAATACTTGAGTGAATAGATGCCATGTGCATCCTTCTGAGTCTGCGTTAGCTCACTCAGGATGAGCTTCTCTAGTTTCATCCATTTGGCTGCAAATTGCGTAATTTCATTGTTTCTGATGGCTGAGTAATATTCCATTGTGTAGATGTACCACAGTTTTTTAATCCATTCTCTCCACAGTTTTTTAATCCATTCTCTGGTTGAGGGACATCTGGGCTGTTTCCAGTTTCTAGCTATTACAAATAAGGCTGCTATGAACATAGATGAGGAAACTTCATTATGATTCCGTGAGGAGTCATTTGGGTGTATACCCAGAAGTGGTATGGCTGGGTCCTGAGGCAAAGCTATATAGTACAGGATATCTATACTACAACCAACGCACCAAAGCGAACATGGACATAGACTTTTTATTTTTTGTTTGTTTGTTTTTTAGTTTTCTCTCCCTGTCAATGAGACACTTCTCACTGGTGGTACTGCCTTGTAGGCCCCCAGTGTATGAGAAGGCTCTTGGCCCTCATATGACTTCTGAACTGGGGTGAGGGACTGTTATGTAGGGACACTCCACTCCAGAGGAGTGGGATGGAAGGGTTGGGGGTAGAGGGTGGGAGGGTGGGGCTGGGAAGGGGGGAAAGAGGACAATATGATGGAGATGTAACCTGAAGCAACAAATAAATATATTTATTAAAAAAAAGAATACTTGAGTGAAGAGATCTACACCTGCTTCTTTAAGTTTCTGCTCTACAGCTCAAATATGAGTTAGCTTTTTTTTTTTTTTAAATAACTTCTGTGTCTTTGTGAGATTCACTGCACACAACTATGAACCCATGCAAACAGCCAACTCTGCCTTGCTGTGGATCTATTCAGTAGCATACAGGACCTTCCAGTTTTGGTCTAGAGAAATGATACTGTCCACATCCAGTACATTTCCTTCATAATGTCCTCCAGCTTCATGGACCCATGTTTGCACTTTCCTCTTATTGAAATTGCAGACAAGAATCACTGATTTATTGGTGACATCTAATATAGCTGTGTTTATATTGTTGCCAATAAAATGACTTACATGATTGGTTTTTGTTTATACAATCTTTACTGAGGAGTCAGTCACCTGTGTTAGAACAAGGTACAGTCTGCTTATTAAAATTAACTCTTGGGATATAAGAACATTTGGCTCTATCTGTCCTTGATTAAAATTGCAAAATGTGCTTCACACTGCATCCGTACATGAGAATACCTTATATTATCCATCAATAGTTTCTTCATTTCTATATTCTTCTGGCTACAAAAGCTGTAACAGGAGAAACCCAGGAGAATAGCATGGGCCTATTAAACGATGAAGGCAGTGAAGTTGAAATGACAGAGCTTAATGAAATTATACAATCATTAACCCAAAAGGAGAAAATGAAAAGAATAACATGTCATAGATGTCGCACACATGTGCATACACATGCACACAAACACACGAGTGTACACACATGTGCACACGGGCCTGGGGTTAGCACACACCATACATTTGAACACACACATATACTTATATGCATATATGTAAATATGGTTATATTCAGGGTCAGTTTGTTCCCTGACCAGTATGGTATTTTGTGCTTCATTAACAGAATTTTTTTTGTGTGCAGGTTAAGAAATGTTTTCAGCGTAAGGAATGGAAAATGTAACAAAGGCTAAATCTAGCCTAAGGAAATGAAATGATGTATGAAAATTAATAATTAACTAGCTCATCAGATGAATTATGGCTCTGGATGAGTCTATTAATGATATTTACTAAGACAAGGTGTTTGACTGTAAATAGGCATTATAGAACTTGTTTCTGGAGTCTCTTGAATGGATGAGTTAACATTGCTTTCATTTCTTTAATCACTCTAAATTCACAAGGAGCAGTGCCTGGAGCTCTGGGAAGAAGGTGGAGTCGTGATTTTATATTCAGTCAAAGCTAGTGCTTTTCCAGAAAATGAGTGCCATTATTAAATGGTTTTCTACCTTAGTTTCCTTAGGGGTTAAGTCATTTCCTCTCTGACCTGAATTATAGGAGTATGTTTTAAAGAGTTTGAAAGTGGTCAAAAGGGAAGATTTAGTAACTCATTAGCAGAGTGAACATTTTCATTGTGAGAACCAATAGGGTGTAAAAATCCAAGTACGGCAAAATGTCAGATATGAAACACCTGAAATTTGTATTTCTGAGTGCTCTTTGCCTTTTCCTTTAAACATTATTTTTCCTTTTTTTTTTTTTTTTTTTAGTTGGTAGTCTTGAGAAGAGTGTTTGGGCATAAGACAGGAGGAGAAGCTTGTGAATGTTTTTAGATCAAAAGAGGGGGCTGGAGAGATTGCTCAGTGATTAAGAGCAGAGGGCCCAGGTTCAGTTCCCAGCACCCACATAGCAGCTCAGACTGTTTGTAACTCCAGTTTCAGGGGATCTGAAACACTCCTCTGGCCTCTGTGGGCATCAGTCAGGCCCATGGAGCAAATACAGTACTGAGTACATGTAAAAGTAAGTAAATACATCTTTGTTAAAAAGACAGAGAAATGGGGTCAAATGACTGAAGATTGATGCTGTAATATATGG
>CAJQZJ010032076.1:6711081-6754632 GCA_907164525.1 Lophiomys imhausi | reverse complement strand
CTATATATTCACTAAATCTAACTTATATTAATCTATCAGTCCCTTCACTTCTCTGTATTATGCCTCCACTTTATTTTGAAAAACAACAGACGAGAAAAACAAACTGCTACCCCTAGGGCTGCTGGGTGGAATGTGGCCATGCTAGAAACTGACTAGGAGTAGCAATATGGGGATCCCTCCTTCTTTGGAAAAAAATACAGTTAAAAAAGAGCAAAACACTTGGCTCTTTCTGTTTTTCACTTCTGCTTTTTAATCATTTATATTTCCTTGCACTCCCAATGTAGTTTCCTGTGGAATTAGAGCAAATGAAGCTAATATTCCATAAAAGGCTCCAAAAATAACCAAATTGACCAGAGACCAAAGGCATTATTCCAGTTGAGGTGGATAGAGTGCATTTTGTCTGGCCATCAAGGCAGGTGAAGCACAATGTTTACTTTTGTTTACTCCCTGGGCTACACAGGGGCTACTTTGTGTGATTTATTGATGCTGGGTGTAAATCAAATTGATGATGAATTTCCAAGTATTACTGAATGGCAGGTACGATTTGTTCCAGTTCATAAAAGTGCTTTGTCAGGCTTGTAGCATTTCCCATTTAAAAGAATGCAGTGTATTCTGTGAACAACCTTCTCCCCTGAAGTGCTGTGGGACAGCAAACCGAAACAGAAGGGGAAACCGGTCACCTTCAGCACTTTCAAAGCCTGTGTGCTACCAGAATTATATTAGTTTTCCTCTTTTACTGCACAGTAGAAAACTTAGGCACCATCCAGAAAGAAAGCAGTTACTAGCTTCCGATTCTTTATGATTTTTAAACAAAATCACTGGTATTCTATACTTACTATTCATAACTAAAAGAATACAATATCTTAAATATAAGGGGACCACAAAAACAATACAACTTATGATAAAATACTGATATCAGTATGAAAATGTTCCTGTCTAGCTACACTTAAAAATCAAAAGAACCCTGAGACAAACTTTCACCTAAAAGAATCAGTCAAAATTCTGCTGATTCACATAGGATGCATACTGTTGACTCAGATATCTTGTTTGCTTTCAACAGTATGATGTATGAAATAATGTCATGTTTGTATGAAGGCAGTGATGAGTCTTCCCTTGGCATTATAACTTTGTAGATAATTTAGTGTAAATAAGAGTCATGAAAAAACTGGACTAAGGATCTGAATGTAGACTAGACTGTGGGAGGGGGACGGGACAGGCTTTGTTTCATGCTACATGTAGACAGCACACAGCGGGGTTGGCAGCGCTACACTGACACCTTGCTAAGAGGCCACTTCATGTCTTAGGTGGAAGAAGTGAAAGCAGACATTATGAAGATATCCCCATATCTGACACAGTGACATTTTATTTGAACACGCTTCAGGTGAAGGTCATGAGTTGCCTTCTCTGTCCATTTTAGTAGAAGTGGCTGATTTTATGTAGTGTGGGAAAGCTTGGGGTAGATGCTGGAGTGTTTCCATAGAGAGTTTAACACTGGAAGTTTCTGGAATCGGCAATGGATGTCTGAGAAAGCACAGGAGGGCTTTGTGCGTCGACTGTAATGGCAGGAAGCACTGCCACCCTAGGGCTGGTGGCTGGAAGTGAAAAGGGTGCAAGTGAGCTAGAATCCAGAGTCTTCATTCAAGCCATGGTCCAGCTGGTCATGGTACCTTGGAGAGCTGGGATGAATTGCCTGCCTATCCAGTGACTCTTCTAGAATCAGAGTAGTGATTAGGGGTTTGTACTATCTGTAACCATCACTGCCAGTCCTGGAATATTCTAGACAGTTGTTAAATGAATAACTATTTTCAAATAAGGACTCAGTCAGGGTTCCATTAGCCCCCTTCTCACTTTTTTTTCTCAGATTCTTAGGTCGACTAGAGTGACAGGGTGTTAGGTCTAGGTGAAATTATTGAACCATATTATGAAATCATTGAACCAACCTTTCAGAAATGGTTGCAGTGGTTGGAAGAAGCCCAAAGAAATAAAGCAAAACAAGACCGCAACTTCCTTTTTGTGCTTTCTTTGTAGTTTTTAATCAGATTTTAAAGGATAATGAAAGTTAATACATAACGTAATATGGCACATGCTGCTATAAATTCTAGATACTTCATATTATTACATCTAAGCTGCTTCAAGACTCAGTGAGGTGGGGCCCATTGGCTTCGTTGTTATTGTTGTTCTTCCCATTTTGTAGATGAGGGAACCAAAATCTGCTTGGAGCATTGTTCACTTCCCATAGCTAGGAAGTGTCAGAGCCAGGACCCAAACCCATCACTTGGCTCTGGAGCACATGCCTTTAGTCATTAAGCAATATCATATAGTGTGTGTGTGTGTGTGTGTGTGTGTGTGTGTATGTGTGTGTGCGCGCGTGCGTGCCCACCCATGTATGTGTTGTGTGACACACTTTTCCTGGGGAAACAATACACATCTTTCTACTCAACCTAGATAGGGAACCCATCATAGACCAAAGTATGGATACCACCAAAGTCTAACTTGCCAAACAGTGAGTTTTATTGGGATTACTCACAGGATTATGGGTGAGGGGATACTTAGAGGAGCAGTTGGGGCTGACAACAACAGTGATCTGTGGGTATAAACTCCAAATGTTTAGAGGGAAGTTTGGCAGACGCATCACATCTAATAACACTGTACAAGTTGCTTCCCCAGCAACAGTCTTTTGGTTTGGGTTATGGTACCAGGCTTGGGTTCCCTCTTGTGGAGTGGGCATTAAATCCATTTGGAAGGTTGTTGGTCTTACCCATGACAGCTGATCCACTATTGCACAAACAGGCACATCATGCCTGGCAGGTTGGTATTTCAGCACGCAGGGTCTATAGCCAAGCAGGAATGTTGGTGACAGTTCTCCACTTGCAACCTGCATGGCCCCCTCTGACTATACAAAGGCCAACCAGTTCAGCCCTGGTTTAATTTCTCCACATCCTACAGTAAGAGTGTGCTCATGTGGTGTCTGTAGCAATAGGGTCTCACTCTCTAGTCCTGGTACACAACCAACAGCAGTAACAATAGCTTTTATGATTTGTGGGGCCTCAGGGGCTTCCCTAGCTGACAACTTACAGGCACTGAGTGTTCTTTTCAACGCATGTACAGTACCTTTAGGAAGTTTATTTTTTCCTTTCAATCAACATAGCTGCCGTAGAGTCACAAGGTAGGTGGAAGTACCATTGTACCTTTTTGGTCTCTCCAGTGGCTTCCCAAATCTGCAAAAACCTTTCTAGAGGATAGGCAGGACAAGGCAACATGCTGAACTACAATACCATAAAAAATAGTGAGGTTACGAAGATAACCTTGGTGAAGCACCATCCAAGTGCATTGTCGATCGTTCTGAAGTAAGTGTCACATGACCCTAGATGCTCACAACTAAGAAGACACTAATGTCAGACACAAGCAAGGTCTAATACAGCATGGAAAAGAAACCCATCTGTGTGCATTAATTGCTTCCTCCACAGATCAAGGTTGGGTACAAAGCATGGATAGGAGGGACTAACTTAAGTAGCTCACTGTGGTCCTCAGTCATTCTCTCTGACCCATTTCCATATTCTGGAGCTCTTCCATAGAGTCTCCCCACATTTCTCTACACCTGATAAACTCAGTGGATGGGTTGGCTAGTTTTATGTCAATCTGACACAAGCTAGAGTCATCAGAGAGGAAGGAGCCTCAATTGAGAAAATGTCTATGTAAGATCAGGCTGTAGGCAAGCATGTAGGGCATTTTCTTAATTAATGATTCATGGGGGAGGGCATAACACACTGTGGGTGGTGCCTTCCCAGAGCTGGCGGTTCTGGGTGCCATAAGAAAGCAGGACAAACAAGCCATGGGAAGTAAGCCAGTAAGCACACTCCTCCATTGCCTCTGTATCAGTTCCTGCCTCCTCACTGCTTTTTCTGATGGATTGTGAGCAAAATAAACCCTTTCCTCTCCAAGTTGCTTTAGGTCATGGTGTTTGATCACAGCAAATAGTAACCCTAACTAAGGTAGTGGGCCTGACTTAATTTGTTCATACCTACTCAGGGCCAAGGGGCAACAAGGCCATGCTCTCTTACCTGCTCCTGCTGATTCCCTGGGTCAGAGTTGCTGTGGGCTGGCACTGTGGGTGTAGCTAGAGATGCTGCCCCTCATACCACCATGCCTAAAGTTGTTGGGGGAGTTCCTGGCTGGGCAAGCCATCTAGCATAACCTTTTGCTGTAGGCACATGTACCCTCCTTAGCCTGGGGGGATAATTACTTACCCCTGGGACAGGCTTGATTGTCATTGTTCCCTGTATTGTTCTATCATAAATGGTTTCTGGGAAACCAGAAACTGCTCTTAAGCCCTCCAGAAGCTCCTTAACACACACCTTGGCTTTCAGTTCCTTCCTTAAGAACTCCAGCTTGACATGAATCCTGCCATGTTTGTCTCAGAGAAACCCAGAAAGACCTCTTCCTCGGATTATCCTTTTACTGTCTCCTCTATGTTGCTCTCCCATTTTATGAACTCTCTTTACGTGCTGGTCTACAACATTGAGAATCTGCCAAAGCCTTTCCTACTTCAAAAAAGATCTTGCTCCAGTAATAGACACAGCAAAGACACCAAAGCTCCAAACCAGCCTCGAGGTCCCTGCTGGATCAACCTTCTCTTTAACTCCCCTGTGAATACATTCTATGAGGCCCAGTGAACTGTGGTTCAAATGCAGCTTTTCTTTTCTTTCTTTCTTTTTTTATTTTGTTTTGTGAGATAGGATTTCTATGTGTAACAGAGCCCTGGCTGTCCAGGACTTGCTTTGTAGACCAGGCTAGCCTCGAACTAAAATAGATCTGCCTGTTACACAGAGAAACCCTGTCTCGAATAACCAAAAAAAAAAAAAAGTCTTCCCTAATCCCAACAGTTCAGTTGATGAGTGCTAACTGCTCATACCAGTTTCTTTCCTTGGACCATGGTTAATGCCCTGTCTGGATGGTAGTCACATCTAGCATCTTTTTCTAGTAAAGGTCAGACTTGAGGGATAAAGGTCTTTTACTCCTTTCCCATTCCTCTCTCTCATCCTCTCCTTTATCTAACTTGCTTGCCAAATCAGAGGCTAGCATGGAGGATGCTAACCAAATCTCCCTTTCTTGTTGCAGTTACTCCAGCTTGAGTCTGAGAACCTGTGAACTGTGCACTTTCATGATTAAAGCAAAATGACTATTGCACTCATCCTATATCCCACTAAGAGTCGTACCCACTAGGGAGTCACTGAGATGTGCTCATGCACTAGGAAGTACCATAGGAGAAACAAAGCAGGGTAATGCACTTCGGGATATTTTAGAAGGAGTTGGGCTTCTCCTAGTCAAGTGAAGAATGAGACACCTGAAGTCCTAATTAAGAGAGAAAAGCAGGCACATAGGTACTGGTTCAGATATGCCCAGATTACTTAGGTCCATGGAGATTTAGTGGGAAGGTAAGAGACTTTAAGTGTCATGACAACATTTACACTTTTGACAAGGATGTATGCTTCCTGTGCTGGGAACACACTGGTTGGAGAGAAGAGTGGCTGCAGGAAGACAGGTTAGGTAAGTGCAGTCGCCCTGGTGAGATTGGTGGTGACTTGGAAATGAAAAAATGACTAGGTTGGCGTGAGCACATTCAGTAGTAGTTGCTGAGGTTTCCTTGTTCGCCAGTGAGAATGGTAGGAGATCAGGTTTCTGTCTTGAACATATTTGGGGCACCTCTTCAGCTATCAGATGGTACTGCTGAATATATAGTTGGATATGAAAGACTGGAGGTCTGGAGAAATTTGTGAGCCAGGAATCAAAATGTGAGTTAACAGCAAAGGGAGGGCGGGCGGTTATTTGATATCATGAGGCCACTAACATCTGTCCAAGGCTGATCTTGCTGGAGAAGCAGAAAATCAACTTATGAGACTGGGAACAAGGTCCTAAGCAACTGCAGACACGTGTGATAGAAGAAAGCCAGGGTAGAGGGTACTGTGGAAGCCATGCCAACAAAGCAGGTCAAGAAGGGAGGCATGATTGGCAAGGTCATATGGTGGTGTGAGGTTGGGTTAGATGGAAACAGGCAATTCTGTATTGGATTGGACCAAAGGGAGGTCATTGCTGCCTTTGAGAAGAGGACAGATGGCATGCTGTGTCTGGCTTGTAGACTATTTCTGTGACTTTGAGTGTTTGAGGCATTGTAAAATTCAGTGTAGAGTGACTGGATAAGTGAATGCCTAGATGGATGGATGGGTGGGGGGGTGGATGATGGATGGATGGGTGGAGGGGTGGATGATGGATGGATGGTGGGGGGTGGGTGGATGATGGCTAGCTGGTTGGCTGGATAATGGATGCATGGATGGGTGGGTAGGTAGATGGATGATGGATAGATTGATAGGTGGATGATGGATGGGTGGGTGGGTGGGTGGATGTATGATGGATGGATGGAGGAATGAATGGATGAATTGATAAACTTTTCTTCCTTTTGTTTTGTGTTAGTGAAATCTTTGTTTTATAATTTATTTTGTAGTCTTAACAGGGATAAAAGACAATCCTTTTATTTTGTGTCATTGAAACCTTTGTTTTATAATTTGGTTTTTAGTCTACGGGGGACAAAAGTCAAGTGACTATGAAGGAAGTGTGAACATGACTTTTCTCTCTGCTGGTGATCCATGGCATATTCAGAACACTCCCAAATGTCAGCTATTTGCCCACTTAAAACAGTGTAGTGTCTAGTCTCAGGTTCTTCTGGGCCATAGTTAAACTCTTTAGACTGGAATTTTCCTTCCCTAGTGCCTTCCTTCTCTAGAGCTGGGTTACTTACATTTGTTCTTATTGTAGTGGACAGTTTTTCTGGGTACAGTTGTCTGTTTGGGCTGGTGTGCCTGTTCCATCAGAGCTTATAGAACATCTGTTTAGGTCCTTTCTAGTTTTCTCCATTGAAAACTCGGGTGTTATTCTCAAGCGTATGCCTTTCTATGAGCTTTGGTTTCTTTGTTTTACAGCTTTTAATATCCTTTCTTTGCTCTGGACATTTAGTGTTTTGATTATTATGTGTCTTTAGCAAACCTCTCCTTTCAAGGCTTAGGGACACGTGACTGAGGAGACAGAAAGATTTTAACAGTCAGAGGTGGTACTTGCGTCCAGGGAGATATCTTCTGCACACAACAACACTCACAGAGACTGTGACAGCATGCACAAGAGCTGTGCAAGTTCAGCCAGACAAAATCCCAGCCCAGAGAAAGGGAAGTGGATGCAGAGCCCCACTCCTACCTGGAAGCTAATCGAAACTGATACCTCATGGGAAAGGGAAAACCAGTTTTCTCCAATGGAGTGTCACTGAGTGTATCAACCATAGTCCAAGGTAGGCCCCATGCCCAGGAGTAGTTGGCCAACACAACATGGACTTCATGCTCTTTTCATGGGCTTTTTGTTTTGGTACTTTTTTGTTTTGTCTTTGTCTTAATTTATTTGTTTATTTTTTTAAAAAGTTCTTGTTTTATTTTGAGAGAGGAAAAAAACCCCATGAGTTGGCTGAGTAAGGAAGTACAGAGGATCTAGAAAAAATTGGGGGAAGAGAGAATATGATAAAAATCCACTGTATGATGAGTGTGTTCTCCACTATACCACAGGGTAAATTAGCAACGAAGGTGCCACTTGTTTTTCCTGTCTTGGAGTTGCAGAGTATCAGTCAGTCATCTCATAATGTGTCACTTCTCCCAGGCTTCTGGGCATCTTAGAAAGTACACTTTCAATAGGTAGAGGCTGCTTACTTCAGGACCCATGCCAGGGCCTTTTAGCAATGTATTTTTAGTTGTAAATTAGCAAGACCAGTCTTAATGTTTTGCTGAGAAGATTCTAACTGTGCAGTTCCCACATAATTCTTCGAGGTGCCCTTGGGTGTCCCCCATGAATTCACAGGGAGGCTCTGAGCTGTTGTAATTTTCTTCTTTGGAAGCAAACACAAAAATACCTGGGATTTGTCAGCCACCATGTAACCACTGGCTTAAGATAGTTCATAGTTCCAGTGTGAGGTCATACCACATTCCTCTCAGTGATGTCATACCTTTCTAAAGCTAAGCTTTGGGGATTTGCTGTATTAAAAAACCCAGTACCATGTTAAAAAAATAATAAATGTGGAACAGGAAATACGTGCTAGAATTAAACCTCAGCCCTACCTCTGAGAAGTTGTACAATACCCAGGAGTATCATATCCTAGAAAAACTGTGCTTATTTAAGAATGAAATGAAAAACTTTCCTATCCCATCAATTTATGGGTTTTTGTTTTTGTTTTCAGGTGTCTACCGAATTGTTGGGACATAAGTATTTACTAAATTAGTTTGGTTCTAACACACTGAATTGATGGGTATTTTCCATGCCCTAGAAGTACCAGAGAACATGTACTGAGACTCCATTGTGTCCTAATTGAGAAAAATTTTCAAGCCTCTGATGTAGCACCCTAGGCCTCTAAGAAGAAAAGGGAGAAGAGGGACCTGTGCTGCCCTCCAGCTTACTACTTACTGTCTGGCATATTATTTCCTTGTCACTCAAGTCTTCATTGAAGTACTCCTGTGAGTGATTGGTGATTGGACAAATTAGCAAAAATAACGTCTGTCTATGGATAATGCAGTTCCTCTCCATTGAGTATTCTGACTAGCCTCTACTTTCCAGCAGCTCCCACTCATGAATGAATGGCTTACTGACCTCCTACTTACTCACCTTCTTCCTCCCAACTCTCTTTTCTAAAGTTAGAGGACTTCCTGTTTCCCTTTCTTCTTTGTCTCCCTGCAACACCACACCACAGCTCCCAGGATAGGATTCTTCCAGACTGTGTAGTTCAGATAGAAGGATAAGGATGCAGGCCATAATAAGATTTCATGTCATCAGTTCATTCATGTTTGGTTTTACCCCTGTGAGAATGTATCCTAAATGCTAGATAGCCCACAAGGGAGCTCTGAGAACACAGCAGCGTGTGCCATGAGAACCTTTCGGATTGGTTAGAAAGGTCTTTGGAGACGCTCCTCTGGGATATAGCAGTTGCTATATAGTGCATGTGGCCTTTAAAAAATGAAAAGAAGTTTATATCTATTAGTAAATAGAATATGGCCCCTTTTTGGAGATACAAAACAAGAGAGTGAGATGAACCCATTTTTCTGGGTTTGAGAAGGAGGGTAATATGTTTAAGAGTCTCCGTTCTTTAAGTGTAATTCAGAGATTACACTTAAAGTGGAGGCTGTGGCTGCCGACAAAGACAAAAGGCAGAAATGAGTGAGCCGTGTAGTGTAGTGTAGTGTGTATTCATCTGAGTGCTCAGAGGTATTCTGCAGGCCTCTGGGGTCTCATTTGTTCTGAGTTGCCCTTCATGGTTCCCAGTGATGGTTACCTGAATCTTGATCCTGGCTTTCTCTGTTTTGCCTTCAGTTTTTGTCTGAGCTGTGCAAATTTGGCTGGTTCTTTTGCCCACCGTACACTGCTTCCCACCTCTCTTTTCCCTTCTAACTCTCCCCTGCCTCCTAACCTTTCTCTGTCTTTCGCTACACCCTCTGATTGCTCTTCCTGATTACTCCTTCTTTTACATCTCCCTTTCCCTTTCTTCCCCCTCTCATCTCCCCACATCCTTTTTTGGTTCTCCCATCATGGACAAATCTTCAAGTTCTACATCCTACTTTGTCCAAAGGCAAGGGGCTACAGAGAGTTGGGAGCATTGACCCCTGAGACCTGAGTTATCAGAGCTTTATAGTATTTTTGTGTTGAGCTCATAAACAGGATTCAGGTGGTCTGTGTGGATAAATTTTATCATGGGTGAATTGATCAGGACTCGGTGCTCCAGTAAGTTTTCCAGAATGCCATAAACTCTTCAGTTGTCTTGTATGTGCTGATGACCTCCTATGTGAGTTCGTTTATCTATGGTCATGTTCAAGGGTATGTCTGTAGTCACTTCCACAGTTGCTGACCTGCAGAAGTGTGAGGGACACATGGGAAGCACAGACATAATTTGAATTATTTAGTAGATGTATTGAATACAGATATCACTCTTCCTCACTGGCCAAATATATGAGTGATTGCTGTGCTGAACGGTGCAGCCTTAAGTTGCCAGTGTGTAGAGAAAGAGGTACTTCATGCAATTAATGAATTGAAAATATTCCTTGAGCGTTGTGCTCACAGAATGGGGCAGTTGCTTGTTGAGAAAGCTGGGCTTCCATGGTACCGTAAAGTTCAATGCCAGGCTTGTAATGTCTCTCATCAAATGGCTGAGGGGTTTGTGGCTTGAAGTCACTGCTATTCTTCCCATGTAAACCCCCAGTTCCCTCCTACCCATCTCTTTTTTCACCTCCCATTCTTAAATCTCCCCTCTTCTTAGAGGGCTAGAATTCACACAAATTATATGTAGCATTGCTGGTGAGACTATTTCAGCAGTTAATAGTTAAAATAAATCTTTTGAATAATGGAGACCTGTTCTCTTTTTATAACTTAATATGGCAAAGGAGAAAATTGACTTTATTCTTGATATTATAAAATAATATCCCGGAAAAGTCTCAAAAGCCTGAAAGCCAAATCTGCTTTCCAAGTTTTCCTATCCCAGTGATAGGAGTTGTTGTCCGTCCCCACCCTTCCCCATCTGTGCGTGGAGTTCAAACAGACGTGTTTCCTTTGCCTTCATTAAATGTTATCTTATATTCTTGGGATTTCTCTTGCATAACACCATCAAATACATAGATTGAAAACCTCGAATTTAACTTTGAGTCTCCTTAGAGAGCAGAGCTTTAAGGTGGTAGAGGTAGGGAGGTATCCACATGTAGGGACAGAGAAAGAAAACTTGGTCAACTTTAATTCCTCTTCATCTTAGTCTTCCCACTACTGACTTCTCTGTGTTTATTTTCCTTTGAAAAGGGTAGTTGAAATTAGGTGACTCTCTCAGGGTTGTTCATGCACAGTATCTGTTTTCAGTTATATGTGCGAAGAACACAGCGCTGGGAACTGCCTCCATGAGCAGCAGGCTGCAGATTGCTGGTTCTGCAGTGAACTCTTCCCGAAAGTGGGTATTTAAGACCCTTAAATCTCAGTGAAATTTGAGGTTCTCGGTAGTCTGAGTTCTGCGTTTTGCAAATGACTTGGGACATTGTTCTTCTGTTTCTTGTTAAGAAATACATGGATCTAAGTGGCGGGGTCATTAACGTACCACAAGTACCTGCAATGTTGGTTGAGAGAGCTCATGAAGGGAAATAGGAGCACGTAGAGATGACAAACTCACAGGGTCCATTGGTGCTTGCTAGAGATGACTTGCTGGCTAACTCCTGAGTTTTCTTTACTGTAGTAAATCTGAAAGACTGTTTGGGAGCAGGATTGGAACAGGTCAGAGGGTACATGACTCTCATGCATTAGGGATGTGGAATGTGGCTTGGGTGAAAAAGAAGGGAAAAGAATGAAAGTAATGGCATCCTGAGGTGGCCCTGTACTTTGTTTCCAAATAGCTTCAGATTATCAGCTATATTAATCATACAAGAAACACATTTAGTAAAATGTGAACTGGTCATTACTGTGTAGCTTCTTAGTTTATAATCTGGGCTTTCTCTACAGAGGCTCAGACCATATGAGGAGTGGTAGCACTGTTATTTATCCTTTATTATTTAAAAACTTTGTTTCATTCTTACTGCGTTGTCTTCAGCTCCCAAATAATGCTAAATTATAGTCGTGGTAGTACTCAGTTTTTGCCTCTAATTTTAAGAAGGTATTATAAGAAGGTAGTTGTTGGTGTAGGAATTCTTTTTTTCCCCAAGACAGGGTTTCTCTTTGTAATAGCCTTGGCTGTCCTGGACTCGCTTTGTAGACCAGGCTGGCCTCAAACACACAGGGATCTGCCTGCCTCTGCCTCCCGAGTGCTGGAATTAAAGGTGTGCTCCACCAGGATCGGTTCTGGTGTAAGAATTATTCATGTCCCTTGGGGTCTGTGGGTAGGTTTCAGGGAGTCTGTTTAAATCCTCATACAAGCACATTTGATTTGATAAGACAAGCAGGAAAGTGTTGTTATGTATAAACATGTATGTGTATAATGCATGTTTACATGTTATATCATACTCTAAATTTATAATTTTAATTATGTAAGTAATATATTTAGTTACTCCTCTGCACTCTTTACCATGAGATGACCATCTCAGCTTAACCCTCCCTTTCTTTGTTTGCAAAGAGCTGTTCTTAGATGTCTGATGATATGCCCCTTTAAAACAGCTGGTTTGGGATTGACTTATACCAGCAAGGGTAAGTGTTTAAGGGGAAACAGGCAGCCCTGAGGTTTAAACCTTGGGGGCAGCCTGAGGCTCTTGAGAATGGCAGTGGGAGGCTGTTCCCACATGGTTTGAGGCACACAGAATTCATGAACACCAGGGAAGGGGGGCTGACTAGAGATAGCCAGGGCTTTTGAAACCCAAAAGGGTTTAGAGACTACTGTTTTGGTTGCGCAATGGAGCTAACTGACTTGAGTTCAGCTGCTCTCACAAATGTCTTCTGTAAGCTAATCAATTGGCGTGCAAGCTTGTTTTGTTAAGGTAAAGCTGGTTTTGCATCCATCACTGCCAGTGTTTCGATCCATAGTTCGAAGAGACATTGGGGAAGTGGCTGTGTCACTGGGCAGCCGCCAGGAAACCCACTGAAAATGAATAGTTTACAGCCCATTTAAGAACTCCAACCAGGCATGGTGTTGTACGCCTTTAATCCCAGCACTAGGGAGGCAGAGGCAGGTGGATCTCTGGGTGTTGGATCCCAGCCTGGTCTACAAAGCGAGCTCAGGATGGCCAGGGCTATTACACAGAGAAACCCTGTCTCGAAAAAACAAATAACCCAAAACCAAAAGCAACAACAATAACAACAAAACTCCAGAAAGGGGCTGGGTGGTGGTGGTACACGTCTTTAATCCAAGTACTTGGGAGGCAGAGGCATATAGATCTCTGAGTTCTATGCCCGCCTGGTCTACAAACTGAGTTCTAGAATAGCCAAGACTATTACGCAGAGAAACCCTGTTTCAAAACACAAACAAACTGAACCAAGCATGGTGGTGCACACTTGTGAGACAGGCAGGCGCATCTCTGTGAGTTCAAGACAAACCTGACCTACAAATGGAGTCTAGGGCAGCCAGGACTAAGCAGAGAAACCTTATCTCGAAAAGCCAAACAAGCAAAACAAAAAAATGAAAGAAGAGAAAAAAAAAAAAGGACTCCAGAAAGGTTTGCATGCAGTTTTGTCTTGAGATGATGAAATGATGAAACTAGCTTTGACTTTCAGCTTTATCAGATTTCGTCGGGGTAGATGCTTTCAGTGGGAATCTTGGAGGTTGGGGAGAGAGCAATCCTTTTGGGCAAAAAAATCCTAGTAGTGGTGGACTGTGCTTTAGGAGTGATTTGCTTATGGCCTAAGCTATTATTGGAGATATCAGAAATCCTGAAGCAACCAAAAGTAGCCCTTAGAAAAAAATGGTTATAAATTGTAGCCATTAAGATCACCAATGGAGGCCAGGTGTGGTGGCACACACTTTTATTCTCTCATGAAACCCACAGAACAGGGACATTTACAGCCTATTTAAGAACTCCAACCAGGAGAGGTGGCACATGCCTTTAATCCCAGCACTTGGGAGGCAGAGGCAGGTGGATCTCTCTGAGTTCGAGGCCAGCCTGGTCTACAAAGTGAGTTCCAGGAGAACAAGGCTACACAGAAAAACGTTCTCGAACCACCCCGAAAATAAAACCACATTTAAAGAAGGTTCTTACACTGACTCACATAAGCAATGGTTCTACTCGAAAAGGGGTGTTTCCTTCTGTGTTAGACAGGGAAAGTAGAAACACAGCCAAGAATTACTTTTTCCTTACTGTTCTTTCTTGTAGTTTGCTAAGTCAAACTGGAAAGGGAAAAACAAATGCTAGAGCAAGGAACAGAAGATAGGAGGGCGAACAAAGCTTGTGAGGATTGTTAGCAAGCCTTGTGATAGTAAAGACCATGCTTTCAGGCTTGCCATGTATCCACGGCATCTTAGAGATGAGAAGGCTTTTCTCAAACAAGGTAGGCACCGATAGCATCAGACAGACTTTTAAGTATTATGGGGCTTGGAGGAAATAGGGTAGGGAAGATGGAGGCTTTGGAGTTTTTCTGGCAAGAGTCCATTCATAGCCAAAGTACTAGCCACTGGCAAAGCCTGTGGGTTTGGAAATGCTTAACTAGAGGCCATGGTCTCCAGTGACTCATGCTCAGATATGACGAGAGACAAGGTTATGAAGCTAAGGCTGAGCCATGTATTGGAGTCTCCAGAATGCATTTACTGTGCTGCCAGAGTAAATTACTGGAAATTGTTAAGGAAGAGATGTGATTGGAGTAGTATTTAATAAGACCTTGTTGGTAGCTAGCAACTATCATGCATTTGGGGGGAAAACAACACATTGTGCATATGGGTTACATTTAGGGTTAATCAGTTTTCCAAACAATTCATCTTTGGTGCCTCTGGAAGTATGGGGTTTCTGGTTTATTTCTGTCTTTTTCTCTATGTGTTCACTTGTTATTCATTCACTTTGGGGGGAAAATGCTGTTTAGCATCTACCATTACATACTTATATACATAGAGGTCTGCTTTTCATGCTACAGGATGCCCTTGCATCATGGTCAGGGCTGTTTCCAGCAAGTGTGCCATGAAGTGAGTCAGGCTCATGTGATGGTTCCTCTGGTACACACATTCAACATGAAAACTTCTTAAGGCTAAAACTTGGTAAGTGGTGTGAGTTAGTGCCGGAAACTGGATCTTCTAATCACTTGGACAACCCGTCTCTGTGGGGGAACCACTTGATCCCAGGAACTGAGATGGCACAGTGATGTTGTCTTTGGTCCAGGCAAAACTCTTTTTCCTCAGGAACCCCCATGCACCATCTAGCCTAGTCACTGCTTAGATTATTAAAATAAATGGTCCAGTTGGTGGAGTTATAAAGCTGTACGACGTACATCAAACATGTCACAGTACCTTAAAACGTCTAAATGCATATTTATTTACCAGTCTTTTGATGTAGGACCAACATATTTTCTCTGATTGAGGGTCTTCTTGGAGTTTGCTTCAATCATCTGTATTGCATAATTCTTTTAAAATGCTAATTTCTTTAACATGGAGTGGGAACTTAAAGATATTTGTGAACCAATCTTGAGTGTAGAATCATTTGGGGTTTAAAAATCTCCCTTGCACAAAGATATCTATCCTATATCTATTTTAGCAACAGTATATTAAAAGAAGTTCAACTGGAAAAAACCCCAAACCATTTTCAAAGTAGCTTTCATAGGAAAAAAGGGCTATTTTCTGTTCCTATTCCCTGTAATATTTAATTAAATTATGTAAATACTAGCAGCATATAACTGTTGTGAGCATGCCTGTCATAAACAGGTTTGGGAACAAGCAGTGACTCTTGGTAAATATCCAGCTCTGTTGGTGGGAGCTAAATCACACTGACATATTGGAGAGCAATGTCCTAGCTGTGAGTGGTAAGTGTCACAGACAACTATCAATGTTTTTTACACAGGGAATAGCAGAAAGCTGTTACACTGGTGATTGAGCAAAGATAGACTCAGTTGCATTTAGGCTTATGCCACTATAGAGGTCCAGAGGGGTGTGTGTGTGTGTGTGTGTGTGTGTGTGTGTGTGTGTGTGTGTGTTTGCGTGCGCGCAGGGAATGGCCATATGTTTTCAATTAGGGGGAGAGGATCAACTCCTCATGCCGGGATAATATGGGAGAGTCTGGTAGACTCTCTATTCAAAATTCTCTCCTCCGTTTTGCTTCATCAAGCAAACTTCCCCACACCAGGTGGGTTAAATAAGGATTTTGTTGACTTCCTAATGAAAAATCATCCTGGTAGTTAGGGACTTAGAACTGTAATCTCCCACCATTGGTCTGGAGCCATATCTATCCAAGGCAGATGCAGATGAGCCCTGCTGTGAGAAAACGTCAGATTTCCTTACAGATTAGCTTGGATTCCCTAACCTTCTATACTCTCACAGAGTTGAAAATGATTCAGCCATGCTTCCAGTGTGTTGGCTGAGTTATATTAAAGAAATATGTTCCTAAATGCATTCTTTATTCCAAGCCTACTAAGTAGAAAATGAGAAATGAAAATTATGGAGCCATTTCCCATTTGTAAATTTCAAAGTAACTGCAAAGGTGCTAGTATCCATACCTGTGTCAGTCTTGTATGTGTATGTATGTGTGTACATATGTGTATATAACATATAGGGTGCAGTAATAATATATACTACAAGTGCACCCAGAGATGCTGTAGTTTTCACAGACAGCAGATGTGGTGAATTGCTGCCACAAGCAGGCTCAGGTAGGACTTGAAAACAGAAGTGTTGAGGCTGTGTGCTCTGACTCAGGGGAGGTTAGGTTTTTAACAACCTCAGTCACTTAAAAGAACCATCCTCTTGGGTCACTTCCTCTTTCTTCTTCCTGGTAAACCACAGGTCAAAACAGCATCTGACCCTGATACAAGCTTTCTAGTGTCCCCCCTCCCCTGCCCGCCCCAAGTAGTAAGTGGGTTTGCTACTAAAAATGTATCAAGGTATTGGTCTTCCTTGATATATTTTTCTTAAAAGAGAGGGCCCTAATGGCTCAAGTCCTAGAATTTTTAATGTGGAGCCAGGTGGTTGTAGGGTCAGTCACACTAATTTGTCTAGAATTCATCAGAATCTCAGTGTGCAAACAAGGCTGGCTGCTATGTCGTCATGACTCGTCTAGGATGACACAGTTCAGTAGAAACAACATAGGGACTGCATAAATAATTAAAACAATTTTAGTGGCCCACTACAAGTACAAGTGAAGTTAAATTTAATGAAGTTAATTTTAACATAGCATATCTAAAATCCTAGTTCTGTTTGTAATCTAACATTAAACGTCTGTTGTAAGAGTCATACTTTCTTGTGCTAAGTCTGTTCAACCCTGTGTATTGTTAGTGAAGCATGTCATATCCAGAAGAACCACATTGCAAGCGCCCCATTGGCTACACAGAGTTAGTAGCCTGTCCTACTGAATAAATGCAGGTGTGGGATGTCCCATGGTGATGACAGGAAACACCTCTCTTTGGATCTCGGACCCCACTTGGTACTGGAACCTCCATCTGTGAGAGCTCCTGTGTTGGCTATGCCCAGCAGCCAGCTGGCATCAATGCTTTGGGGAGTGTGGATCTTTGGTATGTTGCTGTGTGTTTGATTTCACCTCAGAGGGAGCAGATGGATTCCTCTGGAGCTTGAATAAAGATGATTGTTCCTCAGAAAGAGCCTTGTTGAGCAACAAGTATAGGATTTCTTGGACAATGGCCAGTTCTGAGCAGGTTTTCTATAGCATGTTTGGCACGTGTTTTCCCCACTTCCTGGAGATGCCTTGGAGTTAGAAGGTGAAAAAAAGCCTTCTGTTGCATAGGGAACTGCAAAAGACAACGTGTTCCTGAAACTGAGCACGTTGGGTGCCCTTGGACAAGAACAAGATGGATCAGGTTGTGTCCCCAGCAACAGACCTACTTTCCCTTGGCGTTCAAGCTCCAGGGCAAGCCTGTAAACTCCTGTCATGGCTGAGGGACCTACAGGCACAGAATCTGTGTGGTGCAGTTCTATTCCAAGATGTGAGAAGAAAACAGTGGAATCCTTTCTATATAAAATGAACATAGCTTTGGGTGATTATGACTGAAAATCCACAAGCATTTGAAAGCTCAGAGCTCACGAGCCTTGGGCTAAAGCTTGAGTTGATAGGGAAATTTCTTTGACTTTAATGTAACTTCGGTTTTCAGAATGTGCACACAGACAGGCAAGGAAGTGCCGGCAGGGTCTTAATTATAAGGGTGTATTATCCAGGGAGGAACAATGTGTTTGAAATCAGTGTTTTGGAAGAAAAGGAAAACAAATACGTGCAAAGATTAGTTTCTGTAGGAATTTAGTTTACAGAAAACATGTACACAGATATGCATACATATGCATTCTTTTCTTCAGATGAGCCAAGGTTCCTTTTCCCCTCCTGTGCCATTTGTTTCTACCTGAACATTCTTTTTTAACTTGAATTAGATAAATAGTGCTTAGCTGCTTAGGTACTTGACTTACTCATGTTAGAATTGTAAACCTTGTTTAATTTTTTTTCTGACTTTCTTGTTTTCATTTGATTTTAAGATCAATATAGATTGAATATAAGATGAAGATACAGCTATCTATTACTCTCATGATATCTTACAATCTTGCTGAAGATTGTTGTGGGGTTTTTATAGGTGAACTTTAGGAAAAGAGGATTGAAGTTTATGATTGAAGGCAAATGCATGGTAACTGTGCCCACTGTCTATAAACTGGAATTTTTGTTTATTATTCAAATGAAGTTGTTAAAAACATAAGATTAAATGGCTTCTGAAATAATTTAAGATTAAAAAAATTCCTGAAGTTTAGAAAAATAAGTTAAGAAATATAAAATAATGCAGATGAGTGAGAAGGAGGTTGTAACAGTCTGATGGATGAGAGGTAGGAAACACATGGGTCACTTGTCAACACTCCTGACATGCAGAACCCAGAGGAGATAGCACTTTAAAACCTACTACAGCCAGGCGTGGTGGTGTACGCCTTTAATCCCAGCACTTGGGAGGCAAAGGCAGGTGGATGGATCTCTGTGAGTTCGAGGCCAGCCTGGTCTACAAAGGGAGTCCAGGAAAGCCTGAGTTGATACACAGAGAAACCATGTCTTGAAAAACTGGGGAAAACCCCCAAAACAAACAAACAGACAAACAAACAAACAAAAAAAACCCCACTACAGTACTTACTTAGAATCAAAACACTTTAATTATTTTCTGTGTTGCGGTGTTTGTCTGCTTGTGTTTCTATGCACCATGTGCTTGTGGTGTCCAAAAACTTGTCCTGAAGACACAAAGCCCACTTGTCTACTCAGCCCAAATATATGGAACCCACAACAGACCAAAGTAGGATACCACCAAACTCCAACTTGGTGAGCAAGTAAGTTTTACTGGGGTTATGTACAGAAGTATGGGTGAGGGGTTACTTACAGGAGCAGAAATGACTCAAAGACAGCTGTATCACCAAGGCCTACCCCCAAGATGAATAACAACTCACAAAAGCTGGGAACCTGGAGCATGTTGCACAGCTTGCAGGCAGCTCAACAGGTTGGAGAGTGTCCTTTCCAGGTGTCTCATTGGCCTAAACCTGCTTCTTCCAGGCAGTTCTTTCCGTCTAAGAGTTGTCTTTGCAGCTTATTCTGGTAGGGAGGGGCCTAGTGAATCTGCTAAGTTTCTGGAAGTTCTTTAAGCTATTTTGTTGTTGTTTAACTTCCTGCTTAAGGAGCTCCCCAGAAGGAGGGAATGTTTTAAGCTCAGGGGAGACTATCACACAACTGCATGTCTGGGGCCAATGGAAACCAAAAGAAAATGTCAGATCCCCTGAAACTGGAGTTAGAGACTAGCTGCCATATGGAGATGGGGAATCACACCTAGGTCATGTGGAAAAGCAGTCACTGCACCATCTATGTAGAGGAATTAATCCAGCAACATGGCCAGGGATCACATCTAAAGACCTTCTAGATCTATGTGATCCCACTGGAATGCAGACACACCCTGGATTACAGTATGATCTGGCTGGAATACAGACATGTCCTTAATACACATCTTTAATCCCAAACAATAAAGTTAGAGTTTGAAAGTGATGTCTAATTGGGAGTCAGACAAAGTGATGAATCAGAGAAAAATTTAACAGAATGAGTCAGAGATAGGATATGCCTAACTCTCATGAGAACAGCACAGGAAGAGAGGCTACTTAAGAGCAGCGCAGGGAGAGAGATAGTAGGAGTAGAGTAGAGAAGTGTATGTGGACAGTTTTACAGAGTCATGCTGCAGAGAGAACAAGCTAGACTCAGGCAAAGAAAGAAGGAGCCAGACAATGAGAAGGAGCCAGAAGTTTAGAACATAGTACTGGAATTGGTTTGATGCCAAGCAGAACAATTCAATCACAAGCCGAGAGAGAGAAGCTACATTGAGTCAATCAGCTTGGAGAGGAGTTTGGACCAGAACAGTTCAGTTGAGCCAGCCCAAAAGAGTTCAAAAAGAGCTAGAAAGGGTGAACTTATTCAGCAGTGAGTTTCAGAGACTGAGACATTCTAGGCATAGCTTAGATGGAGGCCATAAGTTGAAGCCTTCAAGGTTCTGGTTACAGAAGATTAGATTGTACAGAGGTTAGAAGCTTCCAAACCTAGGCCTAGGGATAAGGAGAACAGAGAAAGAAAACACTCTGGGCTCAGCCCAAGATGTATATTCATATTGGGTACAGCTCTCATCTCAGCTCTTAATCTGAGGAAATAAAAACATCATTTGCACATCTCTCCAGCCACTGAAAGTACTTCTTAAATTAACTGTAGGTATATTCAAATGGAAACATGTTTGCTATCCTGGATATAATCTAATAAAGGGAAAGAAGCAGATAATGGAAAAATGACCAAGAAGTCTCTGACTCATTTGTTCAGGAGGGTGGACAGGTTGGCCTGAAATGGTAGCCTCACATCCACAGACTCTGTTAGACACAGTCGAAGAAACAGTGGACAGAGCAGAGCATTAGTGGAGTGGCTCTCAGCCTGTATCGATTTTATTTTATTTAATGTTATTTTGTTTATGTTTGTATACTGGTAGTTTTAGGCAGATTTCAGGAAGGTAGGTAGAATGTTGCCTGTGATTGATAAATTCTCTCACATGGGTAAGACCTCTCAATCTCAACCCGATAAGAGTTGCCTTGACATGCCCTTTCCTCTTCTTATAAAAGTAATAGTCCACTTCCTTCTGTCTGTTTCTGGCAGGGCCAGGGGTTCTGTATGGATCTGTAGGAGCCTTTGTTGCCCCCTCTGATCTTTAGTTACACTGCCTCATTCTCTTAGGCTGTGGTCTAGAAGAGTAAACTCGAGCGAAGGAGGCAAGAGAACTCCAGTTTTTCTTACGGGCATAGTCCAAGAGGTGTGCTTCTGAGACTGTGCCCAGTAGTAAGGAAAGAAACACCACACAGTGGCAACAGGGAATTCCTGGAGACATTTTTTCCCCCTAGAGGACTCTTAGGTTGGAATCCTGAGGAAGGAATTCTGGACAACCTTTGGTCAAAGGTAGAATAAAGGGAACACGCCTCCTCTCGTGGCACTGCTAGCAGGGTGAATTAAACAAGGATAGGGAAGTTACTTAAGACCGTGCCAAACTGGGAAAAGTGTGAGGGAGCAGAGGATGAGGATAGAGAGAATACCTTTCCAGTGTTTCCGAAAAACAGGAAGGGAGAAATGAGTGTGCCAGTAGGTACACTTTTATTTCAGTGCAAAACCAAAATGCACATCTTGTTAATGAGGTAAGTCATGGTAACAGAACCAGACCAGATTTTTAAAATTACACTTATAGAATTGGGGGTATAAAGAAGATAGAATTTGATGATGAGAATATACTACTAAAATAGCCAGACTTGTATTTTAAAAAGTTATTAATCCCAAATGATAAAAATACCGTGTTGTTTTAAGAAAACCAAAATATCCCAGTCATTTGATTTTACCAATGAAGACTTGGGAGGCAGATGCTGGGTTGAACACAGGCCAGCTCAGAGACACAGAGAAAGCAGCCAGCTGACCTTCTCACTCCACCAATGTCCCAGCCTAAAGCACTAAGCTAAAAGCCAAGAAGAACCTAGAGGAAGAAGCCTAGAAGGAGAAAATCCCTAAGGAGAAAAACCCAAAGGAAGAAGAACTTAAAGGAAGAACTCTCTGAAGAAGGAGAAAACCTCTGAGGGAACTTCTGAAAAATCAAACCCAAAGGAACCTCAACTCCTTCTCCATGCTGTCTTAAATACCCTCAGCTCTCAAACACCCTCCCTCCTTTCTGCTTAATCCCTGTAACCTGGCTTCTTGCCTTGCCTTTTAGGGTTAACTTTATTTAATCCTGTTCATAGAAAGTTCTTGGATTAAAGGTGTGTGCTTAGATGTGGGCCACACCATAGCCATTTGTTAACAGTAAACAGAAAGCTTTAAAGGATTAAAGGCTGAGTTATCCCACAATAAAAACTGAGTTTTCAATTCCCGGTCCAGGGGTTCACAATGTGATCAACTATTCTACAACAGTGCCATGTGTAGGGGCTTCAGCCATGCTTTGGGGCTCATCAGACTGAGACCAAAGTAGAAATTCCTTCTCTCACTTCAAACATGTGCATTTGTTTGCTTTTAATTTTGCTTATAGGCCTATTGTAGACTTAGCTTCTGCAGTCTGTTTTCTTTCAGTGATTTTAAAGTTGCCACATGTAGTTATTGGTTCTTCCCATTGTAATCTCTTGGTTAGATAGTATTTTATGTGGAGACTCTACCTAACCTTGACTGGGGTTGGATATTTAGGTTATTTCAAACTGTAACTTTGCTACTCTGGATATTGTACCATGAGTATCTGAGTAGTAGCTGTGCCCTGGAGTTTGGATGATTTCTTTAATACTGTTGGAAGCAGGATGAGTGAAGGAGATAAACATGTGAGTGGTTCTGTCCTTAGTGTCAAATTGCCGTCTGAGACATTTCTGTGGTGTCTTCAGTCTGGGGACTGAAGAGTGGGTGTTGTGGTAAGGCGGCAGCACAGGATTCCCTTGGCTTGATTCAGCTGGAGGCAGTTCTCACACCTGAGGTGAGGCTGAGTCACCTCTAAGGGAATCTTGAGCTAAAATATTTCTTCATGAATTGCTATGGAAAAAAAAAAAGAACTCTCTCATTGGAAGATTTAACTAGCTTTTATTGCAGGGGCTTGTTTTCTCAGGTTCCTATTGCCTTCTGAAAACTTAAGGAGTAAAAAGAATTCGCATAAATTGAATCTTGTCAAGATGCCTTCCACATAGTTGGGGCTCCACACAATTTGTGAGTAATTAAATGCTGTGGAGAAGTTGTTGACAGTCACCTTGGAGTGAATGCTTTTTGATCTGTGGTGGAAATTAGACTGCTATGTGTGACGGCTTCAGATTCTTTTCACCCATGTTTTCTTAAAGTGGGGTTTGCATCTCCAGTTCACTCTTTAACAGCCAATGTTTGCAAATACTGTAACAAAAAACTGTTTCAACATAAAAAACTAATATTCAATCTGTCACATCCCAGTCCATGTGGAAAGGGAAATGCTTTTCAAAAGTGGCAATTCTTAATATTATAAGCTGTTTGGAGCAGGGGACTATTTCAAAGCTTGCAGCTTTGGTAAATGAAGGAGACATACTGATGGAAGCCACAAACATGTTTAGTGCATGAGATCACCCACCTCATTCTCACCGTCAAAACAAAAGGCTTTCCCTCCTTTCTAGCTGTGTGTGTTTTTTTTTTAACTTGTGCCCTCCCCCTGAACCATGTCAAGTTTTCCTGGCTTTGGGTAGGGAGCACTGCTCCAACTGCTAAGTCGTGTGAGAACAGTGAACTTGGTCAGCAAGGATCATTTGTGTTCAGTTGTCAACAAAGGCTTGTTTTACTAGGAACAGTGACTGCGCAGGTTTGTGCAGAGTGTTGTGTGCAGTGGTGTTAATCAGTAAGCAGCTTGCGGCATACCCACAATCCCTTCCACATAGTTATTTTACTCTTTCGGGTGACTGTTGTTCCTGCCCATTGGCAGCATCTGAAAAACACATTCATCAGTATGCAGGGATGCGCTCTGCAGAGAGTGCTTGAATCAGTCTTCTGTTTCCTTCTCCTGGTCATCTTTCAATGCTCCTCACTAGTGCACCGCCTGTTACTACTGGTGTTTAAGAACAGTGAGGTGATCAGATGACAGTGATGTAAGTCTGAGGTCAAGACAAAAGATCCCCCCCCCAGATTTGGAAATACTTCAGTGTCCTTGATGGAGTGGTTTTTTGTTTGTTTGTTTGTTTTTCTCATGTGCATTTTGCATTCACATATCTACTCACACTTGCACAGAGAGGAAGACCTGGCCATGGGGAAGGGACCCTAATCTAGAGCCAGTGGATTAAGTTAGCAGTGAATGAATTCTTCTTTGTTTGACAGAATTCTTCTCTGTTACCAAGAGAACTGAATTGCTGCAAGAAACATTGAACATGATTTGTGGCGTGGCTGAATGATATTAATTGGTTAGAAACCTGAAGGTGTTATGAACATAGATGAGGAAACTTCCTTGTGATTTGGTGAGGAGTCATTTGGATGTATACCCAGAAGTGGTATGGCTGGGTCCCGAGGCAGAGCTATTCCAAGTTTTCTAAGATATTGCCAGACTGACCTCCATAGTGGTTGTACAAGCCTGCACTCCCATCAGCAATGGAGGAGGGTTCCCTTTTCTCCACACCCTCGCCAGCATGTGCTGTCATTTGAGCTTTTGATCTTAGCCATTCTGACAGGTGTGAGATGGAATCTTTGAGTCATTGTGAGTTGCATTTCTCTAATGGTTAAGGATGCTGAGCATTTCTTCAAGTGTCTCTCAGCCTTTAGGAATTCCTCCTTTGTGAATTCTCTGTTTAGCTCTTTTCCCCATTTTTTTGATTGGATTATTTGCCTTATTTGTAATAGCTAGAAACTAGGAAACAACCCAGATGTCCATCAACCGAAGAATGGATTAAAAAACTGTGGTGCATCTACACAATGGAATACTTACTCAGCTATCAGAAACAATGAAATTATGCAATTTGCAGCCAAATGGATGGAACTAGAGAAGCTCATCCTGAGTGAGCTAACCCAGACTCAGAAGGGCATCTATTCACTTACAGTCAGATTTTAACCATATAGTACAGGATATCTATACTACAACCAGTGCACTAAAGGGAACATGGACATAGACTTTTTCTTTTTCTCCCTGTCAATGAGACACGTTTCCTTAGTGGTGCTGCCTTCTAGGCCCCCAGTGTATGAGGAGGCTCTTGGCCCTCATATGACTGCTGAACTGGGGTGGGGGACTGTTATGTAGGGACACTCCACTCCAGAGGAGTGGGATGAAAGGGTTAGGGGGTAGAGGATGGGAGGGTGGGACTAGAGGGGTGTAAAGAGGACACTATGATGGAGATGTAACTTGAAGCAATAAAAAAAGAAAAAAAAAAGAAACTTGAAGGTGATAAAATTTCCCTTGGAGTCCTGAGATGAGCTCTCCCCATATTTTAGGAGACCTCCCTGTCAGCTTTACCAACCTGGTGGTCCCCCATCCTACTTGCCTACTTTGTCTTTCACCAAACCTGAAACTCCTGGTTTTGGCTAGACTCCAAGAGTCATCTTCTCAGCTCCATATGCCACTTTCAGTAAGTCCCATGGATGATGCAGTTTCCATGTTTGAAGCAGGTGGATTGATAATGCTGAATACATGAAGAGACACCTTTTGGGACACTTTTAGCTCTAGATATGTGGTGAGACAGTGAAGAGCTTGGACTGCGAGTTCTAAAGTCAGAGAAGCATCTTCTGTAGTTTTGGTTTGAGCCTAGCTGAAGGCTGAGCCATCTCTCCAGTCCGCAGATGCTCTGAATAGTAGAGTGACCTTGAGCTCTCAGTGTTACCAGCTGACATATGAATAAAGAATTGAAATTATAATAGCTCAACACTAACTGACTGAGCTTGCTGTCTCACACAATCCTCATTGCAATGCTGTGAAGTACCACCTGCTATATCCTGGTTTGACAAGACTTGAGGACCCAGAAAGGTCAACAAGTCTTGTTGAAGGTGACTTGGTTGTCAGATGACAGAACCTCTCGAACTACATTGGGCCCCATGTATCATCTTGCGTCTTCCTGGCATGATACCAGGATCTCTGCCTCTAAAGGAATGAGTAGATGAAATTTGAAGAAAAGGCTGTCCAAAAGATCTCTGAAAGTTCTGAATTATCTTGTATGTTTTATTTCTTACCTCAGTTGATTGGGGGAACAGAGTTGTAGCATAAACCTATGAGAACCAACTTCCTTACTATCCCTTGGTCAGAGTGGGTTAGACCAAGTAGGAAATGGAAAGGAAAACCAAGATTTCTACACATCATAGGAGCTTCTCTCATGGAACCATGAGTACGAGGAAACCATTGACAACACAGGGGACCTGTGTGAAGGGCGACTGAGTTACTTTGGTCAAAGGATTTTCAACCGGAAGTCTAAGTAGAAGGGTTTGGGTAGCTGAACCACAATAGAGCCACCACATCTTAGAGCAGGAGTCTGTTGAAATGGTCCTTGGAACATTCTACTTTGCTGATTTCATTGTCCTGCAATTGGTGAAGAGATTGAAGGAAGTTCTAGATTCTTAGAATTGATAAGTGTTGGGTGGTGCTTGTACAGGCCCATGAGGGGCTGGCTCTGATAGAGAGGCCATACTTTTTGGAGAATGCTTGGTTAGTTCCTAAAGTGGGAGCTTTATGGTGACAATAGCTGGTTGTAATTCTAGGTGGTAGAATCTCAAACCTAAGAGAAATGTAAGGGTTGAAGATAAATGTTGATTAAATATGGTTTCTCTCATACAATGCCAAGGTCGTCAGGGAATCATCTCATCTGCCAGGTTTGAAGATTGAAGGCTGTAGGAGTTGTTCTCTTTGAAAAAGTATCGTGTGTGTTTATGTCATTGTTTCTAAATTCATGTAACTTGTCAATGGAGCTCACCATCTTTGTTGATATAAGCAATACTGTTGTGTGTCTGTGATGGTGACCCTGGGAGTAGAGTAGTCAGCAGTATTCTGTCATAGGCAAAAAACTGGCCCAAGCACAAAAATATTTTGCCTCAACTTGATTCATACCCAAATAATCCAGGATTAATAATCTCTTCTTTGGAATGCCCAAGGTTCCCTGGCTAATTTTATCAACTACTTACTTACTTACATGTTAGTGTTGAAGGTTTGAATATGACTTAGTAAATGACAATGTTAGAAGGAAAATAAAAGAATAAGATTTATATGGGTAGTTTCCTGATTTAAACTTTCTAGATTTATTTATTATTTTATGTGCATGAGTGTTTTGTCTCCACACACACACACACACACACACACACACACACACACACACACACGTGCATACACACACTTAACATCTGTGTGCCTGGTGCCCGTGGAAGTCAGAAGAAGGTGTCAGATTCCCTGGGACTGGATACAAAACTGTTGTGAGCCAGGGTGCTGGGAATCGTACTCGGGACCTCTGCAGGAGGAACAAGTGCTGTTAATCGCTGAGCCAACTCTTCAGCTCTAGCTTCCAACTTTAGATGCCTCTTGTATTGTCCAGCACCTTCATTTTAACACAGGTACTTCCTGAGGTAAATACTGATGATAGTAGTAAGCTGCCTAGTGATGGCACTTGTGTACTACTTAGAAAATTTCCCATGTAGTACCCCTTAAGTTACTGTTGGAGATCATCTATATTTAAAAACAGAACACTGAAATTCAGAGGATTTACTCTACTCAAAGTCACACCGTATGTGAATGCCACAGCAAGGATTGAAACTCAGGTGCCATTCTGGAAGTAGGCTTACTTGTCTGTAATCAGGAGACATGTTTCACTGACCTGTGACACTTATACAACACTGAACCCCTCAGCATCTCATTAGGAATACAGGAGGAGGCTTGTGAGGCTCCACCCCTCACTAGGAACTTTTGATAGTTGATGGTTACAGAGGCATGTAATTTTCTTCAGTGTTGTAGCCACTGCTAAGTTGTCCATGCTCAGGCAGCTAGCCTCCCCCCCACCCCCGGGCTAATAAAACCAGCAGTAAAGTCAGTAGTCACATACATGCACACAAAAGACCTGAAAGTAGGAAGAGGAACTAACTGGGAAGAAAAGGGGGTTAACCGGAATGGGGAGGAGCACGCTAACAGTAATGGAGGGGTCAATATGACCACAGTGTGTTTGTTGTGTGCATGTATGTAATTGTGAAAATATAACGAAAGAAAAACCAGGCTTTTTTTTTTAGTTGTAAAATGGTGAGTTAAATAAGTTTATTTCTTACATAAAAGGCAGCAGTTTAAGTAAATTAATGCTCTAGATTTCTGGCAACTTAGTAAAGGCATTACTTATACAAATTGCCTACTGTGGAACCAAGTGTTGTGCCAGTGTTAAAACAGGGCACATGAAGTACTCTTCTTAATAACATTTCTTATTAGGGTCACAGAGTTGTAAAAAAATCTTAAGTTTTGGAACATGTGGTAGATCACAGCGCTTGAAAGACTGAGGCAGGAGAATTACCCTGAGTTGCAGTTGATCCTGGGATTCTACTTTAGCCTGGGGTACAATATAAGGCCTTGTCTCAAACAAAACAAAAAACAAAACACCAACACATCAACCAAAACCAAAAACATCATCAGAACAAACAAATACCAGACCCCCCCCTCCAATAAAAGAAATCTGAATTCTTTTTTGAATTTGAAAGCCTGAAAACATGTTTATTTTGCTTTAATGCTTTTGTTCCACTTTAGTTGGGTATAAAACTGTTGATTGACAGCTTCTTCTTTTTTTTTTTTTTTTAAGCTTCCACTATACTGTGTGGTATTGGCTTTGCTTTCAGCTTTTAAAGGTTAACCATCTAACTGGTCCCAGACAGTTTTTCTGAGTTTGTGGTTTTTCTGTTTCATCTCAATGGATTTGAACATGAACTTGTTATCTATCTATTTATTTTTCATTTTTTGATCTAAGAACATTTTTCTCCAGTTCTAGGTGATCTTGCCGAATACATCATTTATATAATTTGCTCCACTTTTTAACAGAATAATTTCGCGTGTATCAAAGCCTTTTAGTCCATCTGTCACGTTCCTTATTTGAACTTGAATTTCAGAGATGACTGTATTTGCCTCTGCATCTTTCATGGTGAAGAGATAATGTCTCTGAAGCAGTGTCTTTGAATTCACTATTTTTTTCTCACTTCTCAGGTTTTTAAAACCAATTTTAAACTCGCTTATTAAATTTTTCTAGTACAACTCATGATGCTTGTTTGTCCTAAGAGTTTAATGGTTACCTAGTATTGTTCTGCTTTTTTGTTTTTATAAATCCATGCTTAAAATGTGTGGCCGCTTCATTCAACTCATCTATCATTCTAAATATACTAGAGTTTTGTCTGAATATTCTAAGAAATTAACTTCGTTTGGGATGAATTCACAACTTGATGGTTGATTTGACTTTCTAAGGATTGGATTCTTTTGTGTTTTGGAATTTTACTTTGTGGGCTCATTTCAAATGTGAGGGATTTTTACCTGTTTTGTTTTGTTTTTTTTACTCTGCTTTTCTGGTTTTGCAGTTGCTTTAACCTGTCTTCTTAGGCCCAGCAGATAGTTAGGTAAATGTAATGGAGTTTAACATTTGTTTCTCTGCTCTGTGCTATTCACAGAGTAGATTGGCAACATGGCTATGAGTTTCTAGGGTCACAGCTACTGATCCTTGGCACTCCCAACCTCCACTGTTCCCTCAGCTGCTTTTTCACATAGGTAGGAGTTAGTCCTTGGCTTATCACTGAGGCGTTTTGGATTCTTGTCTCTTCTCAGCAGTTCAGTACATTACAGTTTCGACTTGATTCTGCCTCGAGGACCTTGCGTGTCTTGATCATCTCAGCCCCATTTGTGTGCTCCTTTTTTTCCTCTCTTACCCTTCTCCCTCTCTTTCCCTCCCTCCTTCCCTCCCTCCCTCCCTCCCTCCCTCCTGTCCATGTCCTCCTTCCTACTTCCTCCTTCTCCCTCTTTAATCAATTAGGGTTTGTCTTGCCTGGAGACTGACAAACCTTGACTGGTTTTGCTTTTAAAATTAAATCATTTAGATGTAAACATCTGGGTTGAACCAGAGCAAGTGTTTGGCTTACTTGGCAGTCCTCACCATCTTCTCCTTTCCTCAGGAGTTCTGAGATGCTGTAGTGTGCCTGTCCTTTCTTCCTTCTCTTGCAGAATTGCTTCAGAAATTAAGGGATTTATTTCCTTCCTGGTGTAACCTTGATTGGGCAATGTTCAAAATAAATTTCAAAGCTCCACCTTCAGTGTAAATGTCAGTATTATGTTAAGTTAAGGAAAATGATATTAAGAAATAAGTAAGTTTACAGAAAATATTCTCAGGAACCAATATTCAGGAGACGTGACATTTGATATGATGTGTACTCAAGTATATACTTCTCAGCTCTCATGTATGTTGTTATGAAATAGTTGAAAAGCTTCATGAGTTGTTAGAGCCTTCCTTCTTCCTTCTTCTAAAATCAGAAATGATATTGTAATGAAGGCTTTCTATAAAAGCTTTTAGAAAAGCAAATGTTAATAAGGAAATGTTTTTATCTTTTTTCATATCTTAATAAATCTGAATAGAATATCTATGCTTCAGGGCACTTTCAAATGTACCTTGAGTACACATTAGTGTAGGGGTAGCAGTGCACTGTAGAAGCTTTCAGGCCTCCTTTAGAGTCAGGTGATGACCCACATCACCCTCCTGCCTGCCCTTCCAATTAAGCTGGGCTCCTCCAACTCTTCATTTCTTGGTTTTGATAATCAACCAGACTTAGAGTTGTTGACATTCTTTATTTCTTTCAGGTAGAACACTTTCAGATCAGGGGTTATACTAAAGATATTACTAAATTTTAAATTACTTTAAAATAGTGTTGAAATATGTGTATAACATTTTTATACAGCAAGAAAGGGAGTTGAGTGAATTGAATTTTCTGTATTTGTTCAGGCTTTGTCTTTGGTGACTGATGGCTGTAGTTGATAATGTGTGTGTGTGTGTGTGTGTGTGTGTGTGTGTGTACACTCAAGTGAGTGGAAGCTAAGAACAACCTCCAGTGGCTACTTCCTTTGAGGCAGAGCCCCTCATTGTCCTGGAGTTCACCAGTTAGGCCATATTTGTCAGACATTGAGTCCCAGGGAGTCCCCTGTTTCTATCTCTCCAGCTCTGAGATTACAAACACAGACCGCTCTCCTGGTATTTTTATCTGGGTGCTTCACAGAGAAGCTAGGTCCTCTTGTGTGAGTACTGTGCCATTGGTGGAGCTATCTCCAGAGCCTTGTTCTGTGTGTCTCCGTCTTGTTCTTGCTCTCTCTCTCTCTGAGACAGAACGTGCCAGGTAGCCCAGACTAACCGTGAACCCATAAACCTCCTACCTCAGCTTCCAAGTGCTGGGATCCCTTCGTGTTCTCTCTGAGAACTTGTGTAAATACTTGTGTTTATTTCCTTTGTTCATAGACACACTGCATCAGCACACACCCCCCAACACCATTTTCACACCCAGCAATTTCTTTTGTAACTCATTCCCTGTCCGTGCAAAGCTGCCTCCTCATGCTTTCTCTTTTAGCAAAGCAGTTAATTATTTCTATGTTATAGTTCTGAACAAATCAGTATGCAGGGGTGGTGAGGCCTCACGACATGCCTATTTTGTGTTGGAGCAGAGTGGACTGTTCCTTCAGCTTTCCCAGCGGGCAGAGTTGGAGCCTTCATCTCCAGGAAGATTACTGCAGAATTTCAGGATGGAAGCTCGCCCTTCAGTACTGTGTTTTCAACAATAGGTGGCAGCAGCAATTTCTGTGTGGGGCTGTGTGGAGATAGAAAGCGTGATCATTTTTGATTTCATATCGTTGTATTCACAGATTATTAAGAGCAAAGATGTGTTTAGCTGAAAGCCTGGAGGCTGGCACCTCCATGCATACATCCATAGCAGATTAAGAAACACTTCCTGGGAAGGTACCTGTGGCTCGAAGCTGCTTTTCTCTTCTCACCCCAGCCTGTGTTTTTGCAGTCACTTAGTGAGATAAGACATGTAGTTAGCACAGGCATATTCACTGATGATGAGTGCAGCTAGTATGTAGAGGAAATGCATCTTTTCCTGCATATGGCTTGAAATTGATTTGGTTGGAAATTTCGTTTTGTGTCACACACATGGACTGACCGCTGCATGGGGCTCTGTGTACTCCGAGGACTTATCCTGTCAAGCTGGCATCCACTGTTTTTCATCTCAGTCTCAGTTCTAACCCCTTCCCTCATGCTCCCTGTTGCATGGGCCTAGACCTCCATCAGTATTTAAACCACAGCTCTTCAAATCAAGTTCATTAGCCCCAGAGAGCAATTCTTTCCTTTTCTTTTCATTGGCACCTGAAAATTCCCTCCACCGGATTTCTAATTTGCCTTTCAAAATTTGCCTTCATTTCTGTTCCCCGGCAATACAAGGCTTTGATTACTGCATAAGTAGGTGATTGTCCTGGCTGTTCCCTTTTTGTTCTTTTTAAGTATGAGAAGAATAATTCTCTGGCCTCAGAAAAGAAAGAAAAAATCCTGTACCATAGTTGGCAACAAGGTTTCCTGAGTCAAACATGCACAGATCCTCTGAAATGGTGAGGTCCCAAATAGATTCCCATGCAAACATCTTCTGATGTGACATGGCTCTCTACCCATCTGTAGCCCATGAGATGTTGGAAATACACGAGCACAGCTCTACAGCTTTTGATTTGGACTGGATCAACAGTTTCTCTTGTCTTTTCCTTCCTGAAGGGAACACTTACCTCCTTGGCCTTCACCCTTCACCTGGTATCTTGCCTTGAGTTCATCCCATGGTTTTGCCTGTGGATTTCTGTCTTCACAGAACCTTTAATCCTACTGGAGTCTCAAGTAGTTTTGCTGTGTACCATTGTGCTAAAACCTGTTATTTTTCCTTTGTGCCCCAAGTACCTAGCTCTTAGAGTTACTGACTCCTTCAAGTATCAAGCCACTTGTTTAGTCAGTGGTCAGAATCTCACAAACAGAAACAAACATCAATTCAGTTACGTACTGAATTGCGAGTGTGTGTGTGTGTGTGTGTGTGTGTGTGTGTGTGTGTGTGTGTGTATGCACATGTGCCTGGTAGAGATCAGAGGACAACCTTGAGTGTTGGTCCTCATCGTCAATCTTGTTTGAGACAGAGTCTTTCTGATGGCTCACCATTTCTTAGCCCAGGATAGCTGGTCTGCAGTCCTCCAGTGACTTCCTGGTGTCTGTCTCCTGTCTCATGATAGGGGGCACTGGGAGTCCAGATACTTGCACTGCTGCATCCAGCTTTCCATGGTGTCTTAGGATCTGAACTCAGATCACTGGGCTTGTCCAGCACTTTCCCCACTGAGCAATCCCCCCTCTCCCAGAATTATGAGTATTCTTTATAACCAAAGCTCTAAAGAAGCTCTGTGGTTCAAGGTAGCTTTTTAACTTACAATGTAGCCCAAGCTACCCTTGAACTCATGATGCCTCTCCCGATGCAGTGTCCCAAGTCCTGGGCGTAATACATCTGGCCTTCTCTCACATTTTAAACTGTATTAGGATAAGGGTGCAGCTACACTTAGTACAGGCCATGGAGTCCTGGAGTCTTGGGTTGAATGAGCAATATTCCTCATAGGCTCAAGTATTTCATCACTTGGTCTCCAGTTGCTGGCACTGTTTGGAGAGATTTGGGGGTTGTGGCCTTGCTGGAAGAAGAACCTCCCTGAGGTTGAAAGTTTTATAATCTCGCCCTGGTTCCAGTACTTTCTGCTTTTAGTTGAGGATATGAACATTTGGGTTCTTATTCTGTCTGTTATGCCTACTTGCTTTCATACTTCTCACAACAATGGGCTTATTCCTCTGGCATAGAAATAAACTTTTCCTCCTATAAATTTTCTTACCCAAGGTATTTTATCACAGCAACAGAAAAATAATAACAGTCTTGACACCTTGAGGAGTTATCCTAATTTTTCATTCAAGCTTATCAGTATTTAGATTCAACTTTACAAAAATTATGCAGCATGACGTGATCTAGAACCGTGTTTGCTAGTCTGGCAGATTCAGTCATGTATTTCTGGGACTGAGGAAAGAAGCCTGCTCCAGCAAGGATCACCTGACTGACTCATGGAAGGTGGAAGGGGGAAAGGGTTTGGCTGCCAGCTGCTGGAGACAAGGAAGGGAGACTACAGTGGTCCCTTCTATCAGCAAGCAGAGGGACCATCTGCTGGGACACCCTCCCCCATCTGTCCCGTACGTATCATTCTACTTGCTGCTGCATCTTGGACTTACAAGGATCTGCCTAACTTCATCCTCTAGCTCTCCTCTGTATTTGTGGATGGGAATTGGCACACCTCTTAAAGATGAGTCCTTCTGAGCCCCTGTAAAGCCAGAGCCGTTAATTTTTCTAGGAATAGATTTCACACTAATCAATAGTAGCAGTTACCACTTAATGAGGGCACCGTGTGAGCGGGAGTTGTCTATCCATCGGCTTTGTGGTCTTCATCAGTAACTCAAGGTAAGTCTTGTAGCTCCTATCCCGGCTTACAGTAGAGGAGATTTAATAATGCTCAGTAGCTTGCTTAAGGTCACACAGGTGAGAAGCACACAGAATAAGAACTGGCTCTTCCTTTCATACTCTGCTGTCTTCAAACTTTGAAATAATGTCTAAAGCCTACTTCAGAAGGGGGCATGGGATCATGCAATTCCCTTATCTGGACCCCTGTTCAGCATTCTAGGACAGCTTCTCCTTTTCAGTGTAGATGGGTTGTTTCTGAGTGGCCAAGGTCCACCCTGGCAAAGCACCCTTCAGTTTTCTGTGGGAAAGGGGCTGATGTTTCTCTGCTTGTGTTTTATATGTTTTTTTGTGATGTTTACTTCTTCTTTAGTCAGCATGTGTTTATTGTAATGGTTATGTGCTGAACGCTCGGTATAAAGTTGTTTAAAAAGGCATACATGCACCTATCATCCTGGAATTTTACAGGCTGCAAGCTAAATGTAAATAAGAAAACATTAAGTCAAAGAATCATTTATTTCTGTTATTGTCAAGATCCTGGAAAACAGAATTAACTTGAATATTTATTAGAGAATATGTTGAGAAAAGACATTTGTATAAATATATTGTCTCATGGGTAGGAATTAGTAATTCAAACCAGTCAATGTTTGAAATTGATTAAAGGAAAATATTCAGATTCTTGAATAATGATTTAAATATGCTGGAACCTAATACCTACATAGTAGATGTTTTAGATTCTGGCCAGTGTTAGAAGGATAATGTAGGGTAGTTACTATTAAGTATTCTTGCAGCCACAGATTGTTGAGGTAGGAAGTTAGTGAGTTTCCTTGACCTTCTCCTTCCTAATTTTTCCTGAAAAAAAAAAAATTAAAACTCAAAGAAACGGCATATGCACTCTCTCCCCTTCTCCCCCAATTCATGACGTGTAGGATGAGTAGACTGGTTTATTCAAGGTCTCAAGAGTTCAAGTTGTCAACATCGCACCCTTGCAAATATTAGCAATGCCAATGACTTGAAGATTAATGTGATTTGAGCTTTGTATTTCTCTTCTTTAGATGTGGTTTCAGGGCTGTGAGTTCATCATGAGAAGCAGTTAGATCTTCCCTTGAGCCTGCTTTGTGAATGTCGTTCTCGACTACTAAATGTGCTCATCAGAGCCTGTGACTCAAGAGGCAGGAGTGCTCCATGTGACCACTTTGAGGGCCACATTAGCATGCCTGTGCTCTTGTTTGTGCAGGAATGAGCTTTTCTAACCCCCTCACTGTATTCCAATAGAGGAAATGAATTACTCATGCATGTTCTAATGATTAAAGAATTTTCCAGTGTCTTGGCTGTCTAGTTCTCCTCATGTAGAGGCTCCATTACCAAACAGTAATTGATACAGTTTTGACTAGCCTGCTGATATTACTTAGAAATTCAAGTGAATGAAACATTTGAGTCATTGGTTCTAGGCCAAAATTTCAAAGGATAGGCTATGTGAGACAACCTTTTGTAGTTGCGGGAGACATGCTAGATTTGAAGTACCCCCTTCCTCCCATCTTGTCTGAATAGCTTAATAACTTTGTCTTGTGGGCAAGGTCTTTTAATCTATCTGAACTTTGTTTTTCTCTTCTGTGCAGAAGGTACTCATGGTAATGACTGCTGTAATTATCTCTTATGACTACTGAGAAAATCAACTGAGATCATAAATTCGAAAGCTCTCTGGAAGAATACTATGAAGATTTGTGTGAATGCTAGGGTTTAAAAATATTATAGTAGCAGTGATACTCAAAATGACAGTTTTGATCTAAATCTTGTCTAGAATTATATGTGGGGAGCATTAAGCGGGAACTTAGATGCTCTCATGTGTTAGTATAGTGACAGAGTTCAAAACTGCAAGTCATTAAAGGAATGAGTTTTGCTGCTTGACACTAATGTCAATAAAGAAAAGCAGCTTGCCATCTGCCTTTGTAAAAGGGTTAAGTGGGAGTTCCAGAAAGAGAAATAACAGTAAAAGATGAAAAATCAAAGAGGTAATAAGAAAATGGGCCAAGTAAAAATGGGGTGAAATAAAGTGGCAGGTCAGGACTCAGGGTGCATCTTCCTGTGACCCTGTTTCATGTGCTAGAGCTGAGTCAGAGCTTTGGCTCCAAGTTTTCCTTCATCCACAGTCATTAGGGGAAGAATGAAGGCCATCATGTGACTCATGGTCCCTATGATGTTAGAGAGTAAAGCAAAGCTTTAATGAGAGACAGTGATTTTTTTCTCAGGCAGTTCTCATGAACAGCACGTGGAGAACAATATCTTAACAAGTATCCCAGTGGGAGAGGGCATTTTTTTTTTGAGGCTTTTACTGGTGGGATTGCCAGATAAAAAATTATACAAAATTATTTTTAAATTCCCTGTTTGTGAGTTTGTGGGGCTTTTTTTTTGTAACTTAGTTTTAATTATGGCTGAAGGTGCGCTAGGATTACAAATGAGAACCCCTGGTCATTATTGTTTCCTAGATCAAAGCAACCTAGAGGTATTGAACAGAACTCCAGGGCTACTTAGTCAGTATGTGGATCTGAGGTGAAGCAGTTTGCTCTTAGATGGTTTTTGTGGACTGCAGAAGCCTGCCAGGTCTCAATATAACCACTATTTGGCACTTCCAGCATGTTTGTTCTGTTTTTTTTTGTGGTCGTTTACTGTAGAAATGTAGAAAGCTATTGAATTTGATGCCATCCTCCCCGTATTATTTGTAGTTTGTTTTGTTTTCACTATAGAAGCTACTAATAAGCCCACAGCCGTGGCTCAAAATTTTGTAGAGAGCAGGTCTTCACACGTAAGACTTCCAGCATTTATAATCATACTGCCTGCTCTGCTCCTCTCATTAATTACTTTTAAAACCCAGAATCAGAAAATGTAGAAAAGCGCCAATATTTTAAACAAATTTAAATAACACCAAACCTTTCTTTTTAGACAAAATTGGAATTTCTAAACATTGAGTAGAAGCCTGTGGGAATTTTAGACTTGGCTTCTGTTTCACACTTGCTTGCTGACACTCATAGAAAGTGTTTTCTGATGTAACAGTTGCTCAAAAAGTTCTTGTGATATGTTCAAGACTGATTAAAACAAATTGATCATCAGTAACTTAGAATGAACAGATGACCAAGAGCCAGAGAAAAGAACAGTGGGTCTCCAAAAGGACCAGAACTCTGAAGAGTCTCTCTGGAGAGAGATCAGAAGATTGGTCTCTTGTTACCCATGTGTGACATCATTTTGTATGCTTGAGGGACTTTTAACTTGAGGCAGAGGATCATATTAGATACGAGAGTGAGAAAACATGCATCCATTTCAGTTAAGTAGCTTGTTGATTTAAGAACGGGTAGAAGTCATGAGTCTTGGTACCCCAACATGGAGGTGATAAGCTGGGTCATGCTGGCTGTGGAAAGGCCCAAGGGGCCATACAAGTGTGAAATTCCTTATTCCATTTATCTATCTTTCATTTTCCTAATTTGTAATGTTAAAATCTCTTTCAAAGCAACTTCATAAATATAAAAGATTGGCACTTGTGAAATGGAGGTATCAGAGCTATAAATATTCAACAAGTGATCTTTATATTTCCTGGAAAGATCCCAGCCCACCTATGAAGAAGAATTTCCTTCCAATTCCCTAAGGAATGATAGCCTGAGATGATGTTCACAGCAGAGGCATATCCATCACTTGCCTTCTGCTCAGCACAGACCTCGTGAGTGAACACAATGCCCCTTGTGGAACACTGCCTCTTTTTAATCTTGGTGTCAGCACTTGGTGTCTTTTTTTCTCAAACACATGGATTTCCTAAGATAGCTTGTTCAGATATAATAAAGTATGTGCTATTATGAAAAAACTCAAGTTGCTTGCTTGTGGTTAAAATATAATAAATACCTGTGGAGTTGGTATTTCCTAGACCTGTTCTGGTGATATTTCTATTCTTTCCTTTTTTTAAGGTAGCACAGTTCTTTGACATTCATATCCAAAATCTTTCCTACTGAATAGTGACCTATGCATGCACTTGACATCAAATGGTAACTGAAAGGTTTGGCACCTTTGTGAAACTCTGGCCTAAGGATGAGGCAGAATCACAGCTGGGTCTGTTTTATGTTTTCTGTAGGTGAAGAGTGTTAAATGATTCATAAAAGAAACTGCCAGGTAAACATAGGGAGAAAGGCTGGGCCTGTTCTGAGCTCTGCCTATCCATTTGCCAGGGCCTCTGTTGAGTCAGTGCAGAACTTTCTGGAAGAACTGAGTCATGAGGAATTAGATGTGCAGAAAAGTTGGTTAGTGGGAGGAAACTTGGTAGGTAGAATAGTGTTTTCTTGGGGGGTTACAATAAGAAGAAAGGGCGGAAGATTTTTTTTTTCTGCATTGCCTAGAGAAGAGGCTGTGGCCCATTATGGCTGATGTCTATGTAGCTTTCGAAGGGATGTCACATGTATCAGGGCACTGACCTTAGGCAGAACAAAGACAGAGGAGCCTGGAGGCAACACTGGCTACATTAATGACCCAAGGACATCTGGAGGCTTCTTGGGGACTTAGGGCAAAGTTCCAACTGTGCTCTCCCAAGAAACACAACAGCTTTCTCTCTTTCCCACTCTGGTTCTATCTATAGGCAGCTTCCATGGGCCTGGGATGCACCTCAAAGCTGTGCATAAGTAATGGAGCTTGAACTTGCTCACAGGTAGCATAAAATACCTTGTATTTGTCATAAAATGGCTCATTCATGTTTCCAAGGAATTGTTGCATGGGAAATTGAGATACTATGGTCCTGGGTTCTTATCTAACATGGAATCAAGCTGTGACCTATCCTCATGGGTTATCAGCTCTCTCTGTGTGGAGAGGTGTGTCTAGGTGAGTTCTGGGCTCCATTCTAGAGATCAGAGAGGTGGTCTCAGCCATTGGCACTTCTTGTGTGTAAGAACTGAGGACCTTGCCTTCATAGACTGATGTCTGGTTCATCTGCTTGGGCCTTTCCTCCCATACTGGAGTTACATAAATTGCTATTGTCAACCATTTCTGCCCCTGAAATTTCCATGCTGCTCTTACTCCCGTCTCTTATGTCTAAGCACATGTTAGACAAAGGCAAGTATTGGCCTTTCCATCCCCTGGGCTGGTGGTTGCTCTTCAGACATTCTTTGATAGTAAAAGAAAGTTGTGGGGAAAATGTAGATACCTGAGTTAAATCTAGACAAATTTCAAAACATTTTACCTCTCTAATTGATATTTGTATTCCTGCTCATCTAAAGAGAATGAGAGAAAAATACTTTTTATCTTATTCATGGATTATGTACTGTACATGTGTTTTCCACATGCTTGAGAGTTCAAGAAAATGCCAAATAAAAATATTTCTTTCCTTTTTCCTGGGTTACACACACACACACACACACACACACACACACACACACACACACACCCTTTTTGGTAAAATATTTTTAAATTTATGGAAAAGGTACAAAGATAACAAATAATCCTGGTAGGGTGGCACATGCCTTAAACCCTGCATTGACAGGTAGAAACAGGAGGGTCCATCATTCAAGGTCATCATCAGCTTTAAACTGAGTTTGAGTCAAGCTTGGGCTACATAGTCTCAAAATACTTAAAAATCAAAAGATTTTCTATGTACTTGTAACCCAGATTCTCTGAATTTTAACATTTTCTGCTTTATTTTTACCTTATTATTCTCCCTCTTTGTTCCTGAAAAATGTCAAGTGGTTTGACCTACATGTATATGGTTTTCTCTCAATCATTTGAGGATAAGTGGTAGACATGTTGTTTTAATACTTTGAAATACTTCAGTGCACATTCCTTGTTAGAGAAGAAAGAAACCCCTTTCCACGTTTCCCTTCTTTGTGCTCTAGGACCCAGCTCAGCGCCCCACGTCTCTCCTGTCTCCTTTAATCAAGGACAGCACCTCTGTGCTTTTTTTTCCTTATTGGCCTCTGGTGGCACAGCAGCTTCGAGAGCACCCATCAGTGTGCCACTCACTTTGTTGATGTCCCTCCCCATGCTGAGGCCCAGGCTCCTCTGCTTTGTACTCTAGATGTGATGGCAGTTAGTGCTCCAGACCAGGAGGCAGGCAGCGACTTGTCATGACTGTGTTGGGGATGTTCACTTCCATTCCTGGGTTAAGACTTTGTAATGTTTTGTGTCCATTAACTTATAAGTGATTAATAAACTAGAAACATGGGCATAAGTTAGAGATTATTTAATATTCTAACCATCATCAAACTTTTGCTCCCTGTCTTCCGTTGCACTGAGTATTTTCTGATTCTGTCTCTCCTTCTAAATTATTAGTTTTATTCCAAGGTAAACAAAAAAGGTACTATTTTGTGTATGCATTTTAACTTTTTAGGTGTTTTTTCCCCCCTGGCATACCATAATGGCACATTGCTGGCCATTTTAATTTTGTTACTCCAAGAGCTCTGCCAACCCACTGAGCCCACTCCTTAGCAAATGCCATCAAACTCAGCAGCCTTGAACTGTCACTCAAGTGTTTGGAAGCCAGTCACTTTTCTTTCTCCTGTGCTGAAAGTACATAGAGCAAAACATTAGCTACTAATCTGACATTAGTAGGCAGTCTCTGCTTTAAGTGTCTTGCAGTGAAAGACAAGGATTACCAATCAGCTGATGAGGGTGGAGCCTGGCCTGGAACAGTTAACATGCAGTTGGCTGGAAGTGGGCAAAGCAAGGGTAGAGGGTTGCTGAATACAACTGGTGTGTTAGAGGTTAGACCCCAGGATACAGCTCTCATAGTGAGGTAACTAAGGAAACAAGCAAACCATATCAGCAGAAGCAGGGTTCTTGCTGTCTGGGAAAGAAGATAGTGAAGAAAGATGTAAAACTAGAATAAACCCTGTGGGGTTGGACTAGATGTGGAGGTACTAGTACAATTCCTGTATTTTAGAATCTTTAGATAGGTATAGGAGGGAGGATACACCCAGGTATGCTTGTGGCTACTATGCGTGGTACTTGTTTTAAATTATTTCCCAGTTCTCCCTCATGAGAGAGCCAAGGAGCAGTGGCACGTCTGTAACAGTGAATATGTAGAGCATTGGGGACTTGGTTTCTAAATACCGCTACACACTGAAAGACCGGGACTCTGTACATAGGACTGGCTCCAGGGCTAAAGCAAGACTGTAGCAGGTGAACTTAGAATAGCTTACCATACCAGAAAGCAAGGAATTGCTCAGTGAACAACAGGAACACGTTAGAAGGATCCAGAAGACAGCTTACAAGGGCTCTTGCTGCTGGCCAGATTGGGGACATTTGGGCACAGGACTGTTGTGCTGTATCCCACCTGCTCCCCTGGATTCTTTACCATCTCTGCAGTTCCTCAAGTTCAAAAAACAAATTTCACCTTAACACACAAAAATGAGTAATCTGCACCTTGTCCCAACCGTGTGATTCTATAGAGATCTTGAATTGGGCCGGGTCTCTATACTGTGTTGGATAGGTCCTACAGGAAACACTTCTGTTAACTCAGTCAGCTTTGGTTTAACTCATGCCGAGTATACTGAAGACCAGGAGATGTAGGTAGATTTGTGATGGGCTTTGGAGGTACCGTCTTAGTTTGCTGATTGACAGAAGGAGGTAGAAAGGAGGCATTATTCACCTGTGTGGACCTAGGGTGACATTTGGCTTTTTGACTGGAGTAACTGGGGAGACGTTGAAAACCTCAGAAAGCAGGGGTGACACAGAGGCCAGGAGTTCATGTTAGTCATGTTCTGCCACCTCTATCAGCTCAGAGTCAAAGTTAATCTTAAAGGAGGTGGACAAGAGAAAGGAAAGACTGTTTCGGTGAGTTCTTTTTTTATTTCACAGCAGATCCTAAGTCCCTCATGTTTGTAAGTCTTATCTTGCCTTAGTTTTACACAGGCTATCATGTCTGTTGGTTGTTTTTTTTTAAATACTTTATTTTTTTTTCTTCAAGTTACATCTCAGTCACAGACCCCTCCCTATTCCCCCTTCCTATCCCTCCCTTCCCCCCTCTTCCCCCCAGAAGTTTCCCCTTTCAGTCCAACAGATGGTTCCTTCTCTTATAACAGTAAATATTATACAAAACAACAGATATAAATATGCCACATTTATGAGAGTTAAATGGCCCAGTATACCTTCCCAATGTCCAGTTTATACATATTTGGCCCCTGACTTTAACATTCTACTATCTAACCATCTCCATGAGTTTAAAGGTCTATATCTGACTCAACATTCATACTAACTTGCAACACACTTTTAAGAGTATCTTCTTAGATCTATAACACCCTCTTGATTCCTAAACAACTCAAAATTTAACTATGAGACTCTAGCTGTCTATTCTTCAACCACCTCAGAGACCTGAGAGGGATAAATATATCTGCTTATATAGGAAGTGCAGGGCCTGCAGCTTCCAAAACTAAGAAATGACATACCAGTGACTGCCTGGACAGTTCCCATTTTCTCTCCATACATTCCTGCATTAGTCTTCAGCCTTTGGGTCCTGTTTCTCTGACAGACATTTGTTGTAGAGCAGGGATTATGAAGGACTTACCTACCCTGTCTTGGCAGAGTTAGGCTGTCGACTTCCCTGCTACCAAGTTTTGTCCTTTTTGGACAGCAGTCTGTCTGCAGTTGGAGCAAGGGGTTTTTTCATGCCAAGAGATAGGCTTGTCACTTTAAGAGAGCGAGGTCCCATGCCCAGAGGGTGGGGAGGGTGTTTCTCTGCCCTTCTTTTTGGTTATTTGAAGGATAACTGAAAACTCTGATATTTAGGGGAAGAGATTACAAGCTGATAAATGGTCCTGTTTAATGGGTTTTGGAGGTTAGCCCCAGGGACTTCCTACTTTTCCTTTTCTGTATCCTTCTTCCTCTCCTATGTAGGAGTGCATAGGCTTGAGAAAAATGAGACATAGACATAGCACAGGAAGGTCCAAGAAGAAGGGGCAGATTATTGAATATGCCCTTATACCTTTGTATATTGATACAAAATTAGTAGTATATTTGGCTAAAGTGGTATTGACCATTGTTTATTGTGCAAAAATAAGATTGTATTGGATTACATCGGTATTGATCTTTGTATATTGATACAAAATTAAGATTATAGTTGGCCACAATGGTATTGCCCCTTGTATATGGACGTAATATTAAGATTGTATTGGGCTACATAGGCATTGATCTTTGTATATTGATACATAATTAAGAGTATATTTAACCACAATTGAATAGATCTTTGTATATTGATACAAAATTAAAGGTAACGCTTCCTAATGGTATCATACCTAGAGATACTTAAAAATAAAATGTGAAGCTCTGGCCTCTTGATACCAACCGTCTAAAACGGTCTAGGATAGTTAAGTAAAACAAACTCCTAGTCATGCAAACATGTCACTTTGTTAGCTACTATGACAGTCTATCACAGATATTCTCTAAACTACCCAGTAAT
>CAJQZJ010032076.1:6689293-6705524 GCA_907164525.1 Lophiomys imhausi | reverse complement strand
GTGTGTGTGTGTGTGTGTGTGTGTGTGTGTGTGTGTGTGTGTGTGTGAATTGTCCGTTCTGTGGACAGAACTCTTCATGGGTACAACTGTCCATAAGCTACTCAGGGGACTTCCTGGTGTTATATCTGCCTTTTTCACCCTTCTATAAGTAACCTACAAGAATCTCAATGTGGATTGGATCCTTTGGTTCACTGGCATCCTGTCTAACTGAGGTAAATAGAAACATGTATTTCTTTATGTCTCTCCTGAAAGAGCCACACGATACTATTGAGTAACCCTCGGTCCTGATACTTCAGAAAAACATACCTCTCATTTCCTGTTTGCCCCAAATACCCAGTGCAGTTCCTGACACATGGAAGAGTCTGCCACATATTTTTCCTATGAGTTAATGAATGGAATTGAGAATCCATTTCTAGCATGTGTTCCATCCTAAGGAGTGGAGCTGAACCTTTCATTGGCCCATTTGAGGAAGCCCCTTAAATTCTGCCAGAAGATGGGAAGAGACACATGTCAGTACAAAAAAAAAACCATGACCCTCGTTATTTGTTTTTATATCAAAGTTTTGAAACTGAAATGTAATTTGCACACACTCACTTAAGGCACCGATCCAATGACTTGATTAATTTTCCACATTATGTGACCATTTACCACAAATGAGTTTTTAGCACACATTTATTACCCCAGTAAGATTCCATATGTCTACTTCAGTTAATATGCTTCCCCACTCCTGGCCACTAGTCATTCTGATTCTGGATTTACCTTTTCTGGGTTTCCCTCACAAATGGAGTAATGGAGTGGGTGGTCTATTGCATCTGGCTCCTTTCACTGAGCACTCTTTTCTTGGAGTTCATTCCTGTTGTGGCATAGATTGGCATTTCTTTATTTAATTTACATAATAACCTTTTGTAACAATATACCATGTATTACTATCCATTGAAGACATTTTGGCTTGCTTCTGCTATGAACACTTACACACAAATTCTCTACTGGATAAATTCTTGCGTTTCTCCTCAGTTGGTATCTGAGAGTAGAGTTTTTGGGTGTATCTATGTTTAACTTTTTTTTTTTATATATAAGTACTTTATTTTTTTTTTCTTCAAGTTACATCTCAGTCACAAACCCTTCCCTATTCCCCCTTCCTGTCCCACCCTTCCACCCTCTTCCCCTCCAACAGCTTCCCTTTTCAATCCAACAAATGGTTCTTTCTCTTATAACAGTAAATTCTATACAAAACAGCAGAATTAAATATGCCACATTTATGAGAGTTAAATGGCCCAGTATACCTTCCCAATGTCCAGTTCATACATATTTGGCCCCTGACTTTAACCTACTACCTTCTAACCATCTCCATGAGTTTAAAGTTCTATAACTGACTTAGCTTTCATACTAACTTGCATCACTATTATAACCATCTTCTTAGATCTAGAACGCCCTCTTGATTCCTAAACAACTCAAAATTTAGCTATGAGACTCAAGCTGTCTATTCTTCAATCACCTCAGAGAGCTGAGAAGGATAAATATATCTGATTATATAGGAAGTGCAGGGCCTGCAGCTTCCAATACTAAGAAATGACAAACCAGTGACTACCTGGACAGTTCCCATTTTCTCTCCATACATTCCAGCATCAGTCTTCAGCCTTTTGGTCCTGTTTCTCTGACAGACATTGATTGTAGAGCAGGGATTATGAAGGACTAACCTACCCTGTCTTGGTAGAGCTAGGCTGTCGACTTCCCTGCTACCAAGTTTTGTCCTTTTTGAACAGCAGTCTGTCTGCGGTTGAAGCAAGGAGTTTTTACATGCCAAGAGATAGGCTTGCCACTAGTTCAACCATCTCACACTGGAGATTCTTCTATGCTTATCTTCTACTTGGAATAGAATAGGGGGTGCTGTCAGGAGCTGATATGTCACGATATCAAAAAAAATCTTAATTTAAGACCACATCTTTGAATACCATATTCTGCAGGGTTTTTGAAGATGCCCTATCTATCTCTTGTATTTAGATAAGCAAATGTTGCTTGTCTCTTTACAACTTGATTACTGAGTAGCTTAGAGAATATCTGTGATAGACTGTCATAGTAGCTAACAAGGTGGCGTGCATGCATGACTAGGAGTTTGTTTTTCTTAACTATCCTGAACAGTTTAAGACGGTTGGTATCAAGAGGCCAGAGCTTCACATTTCATTTTTAAGTAAAGAAGCTTTCAATTGTTTTCTGAAGTTGGTAAAGCATTTTACGTTTCTGTCACCAACATGTAAGAATGACCTTTACTCTTAAGAGCTAGCCTTTTCTTCTTTTCTGATGGGTGAGATAGTCTTACTGTGTAAAGCAAGCTGGCCTTGTGCTCTTTAATGTCCTCCTGCATAAGCGCTCAGCTACCAGCTAGCTCCAACCAAGGTTGTGTCCTCTTTTATCCTCTCACCTAGTGGTCAGTAGCAGTGTTTCCTTGTAAGAACAGATGTGTGCAGGCGAGGTGAGAGGGCGGTAAGCCTCGCAGAGTCTGTTGGAAAATATTGCACCAGGCTTCCATCTTGTACTCAAGTGGTTCTTGAATTTGTCCAAAGTACATGGAATGTATGGCAAGATGCATGAAGACAGGGGCACAGGCTCACGCATTTCACACAGTCAGGAAAGGCATTTGTTATGTGACAGGGCTGAGCTGATGCTGACAGTGCTTGGGTGATACAAATGGTCTAGGAGTTGAGGCTTGTACATGACGGGGCTATTCTGTAAGAAATCTCTCTGACCCTGAAAGATGGTGTTTCTTTAAGTGGAGAAGAATATGCCAGTGTTTAACAATTTGTAAATGGAGTAGCAACTCTGAGCAAAGCCATCTAAGTAGGGCAGCAGTAGGGAGTTTTTAAACAAGAGGAGGCCAGCTGCTGGAGACACCATGGAAATTCACGTGGACAGGTGGAACTGTGCAGGAGTGTGGGGCTGCTGGAACCTTGTGCAGGCTCCCTTCTTCCTTGGTTGAGGAACATTCTTGTTTTTCTGTGTTTTGAAGCTCTCTTGTTTCGTAGAAAACTTTGCTTATACTCCAGACTGAAGACTAAAGGTTTCTGGATTATAGAAGCTCATGTAATCACTAATGTGTGCTCTTAAAAACAACAGCAACAACAAAAAGGTTCCTTGCTTAGCAGGCGTAAATAGCTTACTGGATGTGAATTTAAGCAGGTCAAATTTGAAATTCTATTCTAATTCAAAGCATGTTGCACAGCCCTCTTTTTAGATTGGCGATTCAAATGTCTTCCCGGATAATACAGGGGGTTGTTGAGATAACCCAAGGCCAGCGGGAAATAAGAAAGGCAACTGGAAGCCAAACTTCACTGATAAGAGGAGGCATGATAATCTGATGGTTACTTTCTGGTTGGGTTGTTCAAAGATGGAATGATTAGCCACATCACAAATCCTTCTACATTGCAGTGCTATCATAATAAGCACTTTCATGTTTTCTCAAGAAGGTCTGTGGGGCTTCTGTTACTGGAATTAGGCTCACTTATTACAGCTTGAGTTAGTCGAGCTATGTACTGTTCTGAGGCATCTTCCGTTCAGTAAATACTTAGGAGGATGCCTGCTGCGCGCCAGGCATTAGGCTAGCAACAGAGGAACCATATTGAAGGTAATATCAACCTTATATTTGAGGAACTGTGCACTCACTTTTGATGTGAAGCTGCAGGCTGATGGGATGGGGTGACAGTCTGTCTTGCCTTCTCTGTGCCTGTGCCCCAGCGTCATTACCACCCTAACCTTCAGCAGTATTTTTAAACTGGTTATGAGTGTGCCAGTGTCCGGGGACATTTCATTGTCATCATTTTGGAATGCTAGTGGATTCTTGTGGGTAGAGGCTAGGTTCACTGGAATGCACAGAACTGACTCTGTAACCAAAAGTCATCCAGTTGAGATGTCAGTAGTGAGGTTAGGAGACCTGGTCAAAGGAGATCTTGAAGTAGAGAATGCTATAAAGGCTCTAACAATGAGCCCCAACTTCCTTTTAAAACTAATATTGTAACATTGGAGAGAAAACCTGAATTGAAATGGATGTGGCTTTTAAGAACTTGAAGATAACAGCTGTAATGTCTTTCTCTATCTTGAGAGCGTTTCCAGGCAGGACCTCTCTGGTCACTTGGGGTGGGAGAGTTCTGTGTGTGGCATAGTAGCTTGAATTGTGGGATGGTTAGCATCCCTGACACACATTCATTAATGCCAGTAACCTGTCCCCTTCAGCATAATGACAAACCATGTGACATCATGGTCTGCCAAATGCTCCAGAAAGAGGTAATACCCTGCTGAGAGATACTACGAAGGAACTGATCTAGAAGTTGGGGTGTGTGAGTTCTAGATGAGCGAGGTTGTTCCTATGCATTAGAGCCTTATGTTGGTATGGATGAAGTAAGGGTACTGGGGTCCGATCAGGGGTATGCTGCAGGAAGGAAACCCCACCATTTATTTATTTTTTCCTGTCATTTTTGGAAATGACTTTTGTGTGTGTGTGTATTCTAAGATTTACACAGCCTGGATGTAGCACAAACATGCAATTTATGTAAAAGCAAACAGGCATTGCTTAGAAATGTACACAGTAGCATTGTATGGAGGAGGTTCTCTGTCAGTGAAGTCAGCGATTCAGGTCTCTTCTCATCCCTAGAGCCTAAGCTCTGGTAGGAGTGTCAGAGGCTGAGGGCTTCCTAGCCATGGATTCACCTCTGCTGAAGGTCACACGGTGTGATGGACATCCATGTCACCAAGAAGCAGCCACCCACTGAGTTCCATCTCCTGGCATTTGGAGAGTGGCACAGAGCTTTGGGCAAAAATTGACACGTTCCCTTGTCACACAGAGTCAGAATTTTTAAAAACTGGCAAGCCACCAGGGTTTTTCAAATTATTCTCTACATGAGTGTGGAAAATACTATTCCCTGACAGAAAATTTGATTCACACTTTACAGAAAGCATGGGGACATGGTTGAATTGCATAATCGCCTCTCACAAAGGGACTCTGAGAAGGAACTGTGTCTTCCAGTCCTGCCTGCACCAGTATGAACAAAATCCCATGGTTGTTTTCAAACACCCAGGCTCCTCTTTGAGCAGCCTAGTATGACTTTATATTCTTAAGACCCTTCTCTGGAAGTTTTTCAGGGACATGGTCCCTGCTCAGTCCCTCTCCACTGACGTGAGACCAAATTGCACAGAGATAGGCCCTTGAGGGATAAAACTCCCCCTGCCCCGACTATGGCTGTCTTAAGATTTAGACTCAAAATTCTGTCTGAGCCCCATACCCAAACTCCTCGATTAGGTTCTCATTTTGTCGTTTAGCAAAGGGGGAACGTGTGCCCGTGATCCTGCAAAGCAGCCGTGTTTTAGGATTCAGCTAGTTTCTTAGATTACTTATGTGTGGCAAGACTCTGCTTTGACAAATAAAAGCTTTTCTCCCTGGGGACAGAGGCAGAAAGAAAACTGCAGGCCTGGTTAAGGGCCTGTTCTTGGCAGGCAAGGAGGCTAGTGTGATGCGAGCAGAACAGAAGTCACTGCTGGTGTGCAGGATGGCTGTGGAGCAGAGCGGCACACAGCTTGTGCTGGTCTAAGTACCCAGGCATTGCCCCACAGGTTTGATCAAGGGACGTGCAGTGTTTCTGTGTCTGTCAACCGTTCAGACAGATGAAGTCAAGTTCAAATCACAGAGCTAAGTGACCTAAAAGATCTTCAGAAACCATTCCAGTTGTTTGTTCATCTTATGCCTTCCTTAGAGAGGTAGTCTGGTAGAGTGGCTGAGGACAAGGGCTGAGCCTGCCTTTGCTGGGTTCCCCCTGTTCTCCCTTAGTTGGTAATGTTGGAAGAAATACACCCCATCTGCTGATGTTTCCTCATCAGCAATGCAGGCATGATAGGAAGACTACACTTGGGTCCTCTGCTTTCCAGTTTAAATGTATTGAGAAAGATGTCACTGTATGTGAGGCACATAGTGGTGGAGACCAGTACCGTTCTCAACTTTAAACAAAAATAAGCATGGATCTTTGCAGATCTGTGTGTGAAGTGCTCTGTAGCCATTATGCAGAGGTCAAAGGCTTAATGAAAAGTATGCACGATTTAATTGTAGCTGTTTCCCTAAAACATCCGGTTGAGGAATACAAATTTCAATCCACTGCTTCTTTGCTTTTGGGCAGAATGGAAATCCCTGGATGGAGGGTTTTCCTTTTGCCACACTGGCACCGAATATTTAGAGAGAGCCATCAGGACCACCTTTCCTCCTCACAATGCTGTGCCTCTGTGTGAAGAGGTGATTGGGGGTCAGGACATAGCATGGAACTGGGTCTCGGAAAAGGTAATGGATTGTCCTCCACATACATTGCGAATGAGGAAGTGTGACCTAGAGGTGAGGAGGGTGTGTGGACTTTGCTTGGATGTGAGGATTTTCTGATTTTTGTTTTTTGATTTTCTGATTTTTAAGAGGGCAAATTGTCTGTCCACATTCAGGCCCTCTCCTTTCACAAAAAAATGTCCTTGGCTGAAGTGGATTTGAATGTCCAAATAAAGGTGTTAAACAGTTGTTTATCGATATCATGAGTTTGATCCTCTCCTCCCAGTACAACATGCCAAGTATCTACATTAAAATGTGAGAACTGTGTTAATCTCCCAATTGTACCCAGATTTGACAGGTCAAATTTCAAGAGCCAGTTAAACAGTTCAGCTCCAGTGTAAGTTGACCCAGGGTTGGTATCTGTCACAGATCTTCACATGGGCAGTTATCACAATTCTGCATTTTTTTTCAAGATAGATCATTTTGTTTATGGATGGTTCAAACTCCTCATTATCCCTGAGAATTTAAGGTGTGAAGCCCATGGTTCCTCCAGCCCCAGCCAGGCTGTGGGAAAGACCTTAAAACATTCTCTCATTTCATTGATGGCTCAGAGGTCAGGCAGCATGGTGGGGGCCTTAAAAGCCCCCACACACCGTCTGGGCTTTCCCTGAGCAGTTCATAAAGCTGGGCCTGCATTACCTACCAGTGGGAACTCAGAATTTCACAATCTTAACACCTTGATGTTCGAGATAGTAATTTTATTTGTAGAAAACCCATCTCTTTCAATATTAGCAGTTTCCAGCTAGTCTGTTTATATTATGAAATTTAGTGAGCTAGGTCCTGTGTAAGATTTAGAAGACCCTTGCTAACACACCCCTGAGCTTTCTTCTTCCCAGAGCTGAACACTTTGATCTTCTCTCTTTTTAATGCCTTCAGCGAAGCTACAGAAGATGAAACTCATCTGAGAATCTCTTTGATTGTGTTTCAGAAACCCCTTCCAGACAGTTCTGCTATAGATTTCTCTCTGGCGCAGGGACCAGAAAATAGGTACTTTTTGCCCAAAAACTGAGCATGAGAGGATCTTGTAAGAAAGACCACGTTCTTTCTTACCCTTTCCAAAGGACCCTTCCTTTCTCCCTCCTAGCCCCTTCCTTCAGGTTTCAGATTGGATTGAGGTGTCTTGTATCTTGAAATAAGCAATGAATAGCTGTGGCAAAAGTAAACCAGGAGATTGGGTAATAGAAATGTAGAAGTGATTGCTCATGCTCCTTCTTTGAGGTCTGCCAAACTTTCCCCTTTCGATCCTGTTTCTTACAAGGGAGATTATTCACTCTTACCATGTGTCCTTCTGCTGCAACTGTTTTACTTAGGATCATTCCTGACCCCTCGAGAGCCTGGAATTCCTTGCCTTCTGTTATTGAAGCAACTTTGTTGGGCTTAAAACTAATGGCTCATTCTTGAATCATGAGGTTCCTAAGTTGGATGCTGGTCTGAGGTAAGGCTAGATCCACTGCCCAGGATAACCCATCAGAGAGCTGAGTTCTCTCTGGGCTCCTGGACTCTCTGCAGCATCTTTAGCCTCTCAGTGATGCTCATGCACCTTTTGTCCCTCAGCTTTGGACTTTCCCCCTGCTACAGAAGTGAATTCCTACACAGTTCTAGATAACACATCTTCACACCAGGGAAAGAAAAGAAAGAAGAAAAAATCTCTCTGAGACCCCTCTACATGTCTAAATGTTTCCACTGACTGACTAGCTTCCTCATGAGCTAATCTATTGCCCTGTACAGGAGCCTTGCAGTGTGAGCATTGGCTGAATCCCGCTGTGGTTCATCTTCAGAGATATGAGGTTAGTGGATGTAGATCAAATCACTAAGAATGGGAAGAGAGGCACATGGGGATGCTGGTGTCTTTGAAATGGGTCATTATCGGTAATTTTCTTCCTGAATCTCAGTTCTCTGGTCTCAACTCTCTGTTGTCTTGGTACCCCAGGTCTTCCTGCTTTCTGCATACTTCAGTTTCCCTCTTGGGCTCCTGATGCTGTGCTTGCCAGTCAGCAGGGCTTCTCCAGGACACATAGACTTTCCTACCATGCTAGCTTTCATTGGTTATTTTCCTCTTTTGTGTCTTTCTAGTGTATGGAGACAGGAGCTCCTGAAAACATGTCAAATAGTTTCAGTGTACAAAACTAACGTGTTCTAGAAGGCTTTGTGATATGTGTGTGAAAACAATGTTTGTAGCATCTTCAGAAGAATTTTCCAAAATTATGTACCTGTTTCTTTGGTATTTTCCTCTCGTTGTAGACAATGCTTTCAGTAGCTTAAATTCAGTGACTATCTAACGCACTGGTGATGCCTGACTCTGAAAGTGACATTCTTTTTGTTTTTTGCATCAGCACTTTTAACTTTCTTTCCACTTCTCTCTTGTTGCTGCTGTTCTTAAATAGTAAAGTCAAAATACAGTGAACACTGGTAGCCGTGCAATTATGCAAACAGGTGAAGATATTGTCTCTGCCACAGCTGAACATCTGGCTCGTTATTTACCACAGGATGGGTGTGCAATCTGTCACCCTTAAAGTGACACTGATTGAGGCCACCGTGTACGGAGTGTGATGAATGCGGGGCCGTTGTATTCCAGCCCATGTCTCCCTGGTTGCCTTAGTGATGTCTCTGCAGAAATGACGGCAGATCCCCTCACTGACCCTGGCATATCTTCTGCATATCTTCCACATTTTGCAGGTCAGGCAGGGAAGCCACCATTTTCTCTGCTTGTTCACAAGAGAAATTCGAGATCTTCTCTGATAAGACCTATAATTACATGTGCACACCTTGCCTGTTATTGCCCAGGGTCATGGGCCTGTTCTACCCTCACCACCCCTACCATCACTAGAGTTTTGTTCTGTATCAGTTTTTGACTCACACCATGGAAGGAACCACCCTCCTTAACTCCTTCTTCATCCATCTCTTACATGGGAATCAGCAATTCTTTCCTGTACTATACTAGGCGGTAAACATTGCACACTTTTCCAGCCATCTGCTCTCTGCTGTAGCTACTCAACTCTGTCTTGTCCACTGACGCTATCGGCATTATATACATGGACAAGCATGGCATGTATTCCAGTAAAACTTGATTTCAGATAATGTGCAGGTATGGAAATATCATCCTGGTGCCCCAAAAATAGATGCAATTAAAGTGAAATGACAATTGAAACATTTTTTTGAAAACTTAATCTATGGACACCAAAATATTAATCTTGTATAAATTTTATGTGTCACAAAAATAGGAATATTCTTTTTGTTATATCATAGATCTTCTGGGTGCCATTTTCTCTCTGGTGGGAATTCAGCCATCCTCACGGTCAGTCTGTCTTTCATCCTTTAGTCAGAAGGTGGTAGGTAGACATACTGTGATCCTGTAGCTCTCAGAGACCCGATTTCTCTCCTTCTCTCTTGTAGCTTTAAGCCCGTTCCCCTCACAACTACCCAGACCTAAAGTGGCCCCTGAATGTTAATTTCTGTCCATGCACACAGGCTAGTTACGTGGTGTGGAACCCATCCTCCCCTGAAGACATATATATGACTCAGAAACACCCCTTTCCCCGTAGATCTACCTTTGAGACCCCACTGTACCATCTCTGGTGCAACACTGCTCTTCCACTATTCTGGAACTGAGGGGTCTGTCTCCCTTCAGGGCCCATCATGGGCATATTGGTTGTGATATTATCTCCTAAGAAAGCTCTCATCTGGAGGATCATTTGTCTCTATGTCTTCGTCAATATGAATGTGGTTCCTTTTATAAAGTGTATCACTTTCAATTTTTATTTAAAAACCTTAAAAGTGCAAAGACCATTCTTAGCTTCAAACAAGAGTTCCTCAGGCTGCAGCTTGCTGATGCATGTTCTTCCTGGTTACTAGAATGAGCTAGTCAACGTATAACCATGAACATTTTACATGAATTTTTATATCTGCCCAAGGTTTGTCAACAAGACCTGAAAGAATAAGGCCCCTCTTCCTTAAGATGACCTTTTGGGGTTTCTGTTGTTCTTGTTGGTTTGTTTGTTTGGTTACAACCCTGGCACCACAATCTGTCAGTTCAGAGCTTTCTAGAGTAGTGGCTTTCTTGCAGTTTTCTATCCATCTTGCTCTTTCAGTATGTCTTCCTGTTTTCTTCAAACCTCCTAATACCATTTTTTGGTAGTATAGTAGATTATGGGCTTATTTATGTATCTAGACTATTTCCTGCTGGGGAAACCAAGTCTACTCCACTATTTCACTGACATCTCACTTTTACTCTGTGTCCTGGTAAAGTGGGCACTTGATAAATATTTGCTGAATGCATGCATGCTTGTATGGATAAATGGACATGTGGGTAAGTGGGGTAGTGTAGTCAAAGGAGCCAACTTGGCTGTTTTGTTAGTAAGCCTGACAAAGTGTTGCTGGCTTCACAGATCTAAACCAGCTCTTAGCACTGGAATGGGTTTGGTTCCAAAAGTTTGTTTATAAGTTAGTTGTTTAGAACTTCAAATGTTTCTGAATGCAAATGATGCTACAAATTTAGGCTTAACTATTCAGTCCACTCCATAAAAAGATTATTTGGCACATTCTGTTGGAATAAAATTAGAAAATAGTATTTGATGTCTCAACCTTTTGAATTCATTAAAACATTTTGTTGACTCATCATACCTGTATTTCCAGTACTTAGGAAACTGAGGCATGAGGATGACTGTGAGTTCAATGTCAGCATGGGATACATTGTGAAGTCTAGGCGAGGCTGGGCTTCAGAAGTATAGAGTGAAGCCCTGTCATAACCTCAATATTTATCTGTTTGTCTGTCTTTATATGTGTGTATGCATGGATGCCTGCATTTATCTATCATTAATCTGATTTCTACAGTTCATCAGAAAATATTTAAAGGGTACTTCCTGGTCATGTATGTTAGGAATTAAACAAAGAAACAGGGATAATGTATATAAAATAGATAATCTGAAAAATTTAATGAGAAGAGTACTAAAAACATTTTTCTTTACTTTTAAGAATTTCATGCATGTATACAATGAAATATGGTAATCTCTACTCCCACATTTCTCCCTCCAACGCTTTCTTTACCCCTCAACATGTTTCCCTTCTAGTTTCAGATGTTTCCTTATTTTTCCTAACCCACTCACTCCAGTTAGTGTCTCCCACTGTGCATGAGTATGGGCTCATGGGAAGCTGACCAGTGGCAACATTCTCAAAAAAGAATGATTGACCTTCCCCAGCAATTACCAGCTGCCAGTAGGTGTTCACTAAGGGTTGGGTTAGGACAGTCTTGGTCTTGATGTTCTCTGATCCTTGGTGGTAGGATTAGTATAGATGCCCTGTTCAGGGCTGAGCATAGAACTTCAGCATTTTAAAGATAATTGGTTCTATTCTTTTATCTTATTTTTGTTAAACTTCAAAACTTACAGATATTTTTGCCTTTCTAAATATTTATCATGAGAACTTCTTTTGGGGGTTCATCTGAAAAACTATAGATGCACTTTAGAGGCAAAAAGTCTTATCCATTTGCTTCTAACTTCCTTCTGCAAATTTGCCCTATGCCTTGATTATTTTCTCTTGTTCTAGAATCATTCTTCCCCATTCCATCTTTGTCTATGAATCAGTATTTTTCTTATGTTTTTTAATTTCCCTGTACCTTGGCTAAGAGAAGAGGCAGGCACCAGTGAGGTAAATGATATCACTAAGCACCAATTCATCTTTGGTTATTAATTGACTGTTAAATCTGTCCTCTATTCAACATATATTAATTAAAGTGTGCTTTAAATGTAATACAGAAAACTGGGCTCTGTGACAGGAAGAGGGTTTGGAAGGACAAAGGACAGTTGGTTAGACAAAGAGGAAGTCTGAAGAGGAAGAAAAAGATTTGCTGTTCAGAAGCCATGAAGATCCAGGCCTTTGTTGCTATTGGGGTATGCTAATATATAAACACTCATAGTATAGAAAAAAATTTAAAATATATATTTATTTTGTGCGTATGAGTGTTTTGTCTGTATGTATGTATGTGCACCATATGTGCACCTTGTGCCCATGGAAGTCAGCCACTGTGTGGGAGCTGGAACCCAGCTATCACCCCCTACAAGAACTACAAGTATTCTTAATGTTCGAACTGACTCCCTAGCTCTTTAACAACTTCTGGAATAGACAGGTAAGCCTCTACAGAACTCTATTGTCATACACCAGGTGCGTGTATTTACATACTACTCCATGTATATAGACATACAATAACTTTTCTTTTTCAAAACTGGGATTGCACATCACCTCATCAAATCTCAAGTGCCTAAATGGTTATACAGCATTACTTTTGTGTATCACTAGGAGGAAGCAGTTGTCAGTTTGATTTCCATACTCTGTGCTAATCAAGTATGTATTCTGATTGCTCTTCTGCCTACTGGTTCTCCATTGACCTGTCTTCCCTGGAAGTGCATACGTGGTATCTCTGGCTTTCACAGTTGGATATGGCCAATAGGGGACCTCTGCAGGAGGAAACGAAAAGAGCAAGGAAGAGGACTTTGTTCTGTATGTTGCCTAAAGGACACTTTGTACTGACTGTGCTCTAAGATAGATGGGCATGTTCTTATCTCCATGACTGTATTTCTTTTTACTCAGCGTGACCTTTCTTTTTTCATTTGTCCCTTGGTAAATTTCCCACTTAGGAATGGCAATGATAATGCCAATGAGAGCCTGTCCTTCCTTCCCTTTGGGAACTCTGAGACACAAATCACAAGTTGTAAGTAAGGTGTGTCCTGATCCCCAAGATGTTGAAATGTGCTGCATTAAGAAATGGTTTTCTATGATTCTTTTCTCCACCTAAGAACACATATGTTAGTGCCAAGTCAGGTGTGCACAGACTCTTAGTCGTTTCAATTAGAATAGTTTACTCAATGTCTGTTAAGCAAAACACACTATGTCGGCAGAAAAATACTATTCAATGATGATAAAGAATGATTCCTGAAAATGTTACATGGCTAAGTTTCAAACTTAGCAGCCAGATACAGATTTGCATCATCTTTTGATTATATGGGTTAAAAAAGGTGAAATCAGTTGATACAAAACATAGACCGCAGTGATCTCATAGGGCTGAGGATGGGAATTGGATTGACTGTATGCAGGCATCTTGAATTTTGTTGTGATGATGATAGCACTCTAATCGACAGTTTAGTTATTACACAATTTGGTAACATTACTTAAAAAACAATTGATTTTGATGCTTAAAAAGGCAGTTATGATTGATAAATTGTATTTCAACAAGGTTGTTTGTGAAGAAGTACATATTAGATGTTTTAAACTTTTCTCTTTTAAAATGTATTTGCTGAGAATTTCATGTATATTAAAGGTAAAATCACATGAACTGAGCTTACTTTTTCTTTTCCTGAGAGAGAATCTTTCTGTGTAGTAGCCCTGGCTGTCCTGAACTTGCTTTGTAGACAAGGCTGGCCTCAAGCTCACAGAGATCCACCTGCCTCTGCCTCCCAAGTGCTGGGATTAAAGGTGTGCACCACCATACCTGGCTCTCAGCTCACTTTTTCAAACTACACTTAGTCCCCCAACACATTCCCCTGTCAACTTCATGTCTCCTCCTCTTTCTCCTTAATTAAAAAAATACACTAAGTCCAATTAGTGCTGTCCATATGTGCATAGTTGGGGGCTATCCGCTGGAGAATGGACAGTTTAGGCATTGACTACACCCCCAAACAAGAATGATTCTCTCTCTCAGCAAGTATCCACTGTCAGTAGTTCTTGAGTTAGGGTGAGAGCTCATGAACTCCACACTCATCTGTGCTGGACTTTGGCTGGCTTCACATTGTGCTGGTCTTGTGCGGATAAGCACAGCTTCTGGGAGCTGATGGGGTGCAAAACCACACGATGTCTAGGAGATAACTATTTTACAGTATTTCTCCCCATCCTCAGCTCTGTACATTTGTTTCTTCCTCTTCTTCTGTGATGTTTCCTGAGACTTTTGGGGTGTGTGTGTGTGTAAGATGATAAAAGACATCTCCCTTCAGGACTAGTTCACATTCACACTCACTCATTCTCAGGGCTCTGCTTTGCTCGCTTTCCAGTGCTAAAAGGAGCTTCTTTGATCAAGTTTGAAAGCAGCACAGATCTATGGGTATTAATGTAAGTGTTTAAAAGGCAATTTGACAACATGACCACATAGGAAGATCAATAGCAGGCTCCACCCAGGCCTTATAACCTCCCCAGCCTTGGGTTTTGACCATGTTTAGAGTACCAGGCATGAATTCTTTCCAGTGGAGCAGGCTGAAAATCTAGTCATAAAGCATTTGGTTACTCGATAACAGTCATGCCACTATTATACCAGTGAGCACATCTTGCCTGGCAGGTTGGTATTATAGCATGCAGGGTTCAGTGCTTGGAAAGGCCATTGATTTCTCTTTCCCCCACAGTAGCCTGCATAGCACTGTCTGGCTCTATGTGAAAGCCCAGAAGCAGGGAGGAATTGTCCCAGTTAATTTGACATTGTGTTTTGTGCCTTGTAGCCAAATGTATGATGTCTTCAGCAACAATAGTGTCTTCCATTAGTGTGGTGAATGACTACGAGCAATGGATATCTTCCAATGTGAGTAACAATGGCTCTTATTGTAACGAAAGTGTGTCCTGCTTTTGTATCTGATTCTCTTTCCTGCTGTTCAATATTGATGACCTCATGGAAGAAATCAACTCACATGAAAGCAGGAAAAGTATTTGTAGACTGTGTCAAAGATTGTGGAGGGGAGAGTTAGTACGTACAGCAGGAAGCTCTGCGGCCTTAAGTCTCTCTAGCCTGTCCCTCCAGCCTGGGACAAGTCAGGGACTCTTGTCCCCAGAGTGCCTCCTGTTTGATACTCACTGCCACTCGGGCTTTCTTGTAAGCACACATATTCATCATGATTAATGCACCATTCAGCCCTCACTCTGTTCTGGTGGCTCCTTCATCTCATATGTATATCCTGTGGGTTTATTCAAACATTCCCCAACAAAACCCAGTCCCTCCCTTTGGTGAGTGTGTATTTTAATGCAACTGTTCTGAAAAATATGATAAAAATCACACTCATTACTTCTGCTCGATTGCTGTGTGGTCTTTCATCTCGAGGATAAAATACATTTCTATCGCGTTTTTTGCTAAACAGTGCCTTTGTGCAGTTCCATATCTTTATGTAAGGCTATAAGGGCTTCCTATTGTTGAATTTAGATTAGACTTAGTGTTCATGAACAAATTGTTTTAATCCTTGTTCCCTACATTGCCAAGGATAAACAAGAGTTGGCTGTAATAGCTTCTATTCTTGTTTTGGACGGTGTGATTAATTACATATAAATATTATTTCCTGTTATGCGACCTTTTTTAGTATAAATGAACCAAGTTTTTTTTTTTTTTTAAGGCTTCAAATTATTTTTTTCTGGGACTTGTTTCTTTCATAAGTGGAAGATCAAATTTTCATGTTCCCCAATGATTTCCAATGATGATAGTGATAAAAAGCATTGAACTTTTTACATAAAGTTAAAATGCAATTGATACTTAAATGAGTTATTTAGTTTAATTGAAAGGCCTACTGTGCAACAGCAATACATCAGAAGAATCGAGTGTAGCTCTCTACCCCCCAGAATTTTAATGGCTAGTGAAAAGTCTGACATAGAAACCACTGACCCATAAAAAAACCAAAGTAACTTACCTTCAGGATCATGATAAGGGAGAAGAAATAGAAGTAACTATTTAGTTTGCTGAATTTAAAACCAACAAAGTGGAATGTGACTTAAGGAAGTATTATGTTGAAGATTTTACAAGGAATAATAATTTTTCAATTAAATTTATTATACCCTCGTGTGTGTGTGTGTGTGTGTGTGTGTGTGTGTGTGTGTGTGTGAGAGAGAGAGAGAGAGAGAGAGAGAGAGAGAGAGAGAGAGAGAGAG
>CAJQZJ010032076.1:6658869-6689283 GCA_907164525.1 Lophiomys imhausi | reverse complement strand
GAGAGAGAGAGAGAGAGAGAGAGAGAGAGAGAGAGAGAGAGAGAGAGAGAGCTTGAATCCACAGGTGTGGATATCAGAGGACAACTTTTATGAATTGGTTCATGAAACTCAGGTCTTCAGACATGCAGCTGTGCTTTTACTCCCTGAGCCATCTGATTAAATATAACAAAAAGTTGGGTCTTTGGGTCCTTTGAAAAAGAGATCTTTGAAATAAAGCTAATCAGTGTCTTTAAATTTACAAAGTGAGAAGCAAAGGTCTTGACTATTAAGTGGACTTTGTAAGATTACACCACTCGGGGTAAACGAGCCAAGACTCTGATAAAAAGCCCCAAATTTACAGGATTGCTGCCTTATCTGACACATGCTGGCCACACACATCACCGATGGGAGGAGGTAGGCTACCAGAGAATGTTGGAGACCAACCGAATGGCAGGTCCTGCCGGAAGAAATTCAAATTCACGAGCATGTTGTTAAAGTCTTTGTTCACTGATTTCAGCCTGATGGAACTAATTTGATCACACTGATCAAAACAAACAAGGACATTAACAACTTTCAGAGGACAAAATGATACTTCTTAAAATTTAAAAAATTTCTGCCTATCTCCCGATTGGCACATAAAAACTCACCGTATATGTACACCTAAAGGATGAATGCATTTGTGTCTATACTGATGATTCTTGCCTTACCAGTTACCTACTGCTGCGTAACAAATGATTTTGAAATCCAGTGGTTTAAAACAATACATAATTGTTTTCACAATTTCATGGATTGGTGGGGTTGCTTCTTGTAGTCTGGGCTGCAGCAACAGGGGCAGGATTGCCTAGGGTGGCTTCGCCTTCCTGGGCTCCTGGCTTGGGTTGCTGGTTTGAAGTCTCTTTCTTGAGGCCCTTAGTCTCAAGGAGGCTAGCCTGGAGTTCTGTATATGCAGATCCTGGCACTCTGAGTAGCAGTGTGATCTTATGTGGGGCCCTAAGAAAGACTCTTGGCAATGGCAATTTTGGGTACCTTTTAGATTCTATCTTAGTGGGAGGAATAGCCAAGTTGTTTGCAAATGCTTATGAATCTATGCAGTGTTTGTAAAAGAGGCTGTGATTGGTGGGGATTCTTCTGTAGTAGGGAGGAGAATAGGCTGTTGCTCATGCATAAAGGATGGATGTCCACACAGTTCCTGTCACCTACCTTGGGCAGACTCTAATCCTGAAGAGCACTGGAAAGACAGCTTTCTCCTGATGTCCAAAATAGACAGTGGCATTTGGATGCCCAAGGAGTTGGTGGCAATCACAGAACAGAAGGGGCCTGTATTTCAAAAGGACCTACTTAGAGCCAGCACCCATATCTGCACAGACCTGAAGAAAACCATTCAATAGCCATTGTTTTCCTCTCCTGTAACACTTCTCTGGTTGGGATGCTTGTGAAAGTTAGCTCATTTTTATGACTGTTTAATTTATAGCCCTTACATATGGAAAATGGAATCAGTAACCCCCATCTCCAACAGAAAATAGGGAGTGGTTTGTATATAAGGTAGGAGGATTTTACAGCCTGACCGAAAATAAAAGAAAACCCATCTCCTATAACTTCCTTAAGGATGGGCAAATAGGAAGAAGTTACCTAGATGAGATCTGTCCTCCTCAGAGCAGACAGAGTACTTTGATTAAATGATTGGAAAAAGGAAGTTGCCAAAATTTGTTTCTAATGACCTGCCATTATTTGAGTGACAACTGTGTGCAGTATTGGGTAGGATCTTGGTTAGGGTTTCTATTACTGTACCATGACCATGGCAACTCTTGCAAAGGAAAACATTTAATTGGGGCTGGCTTACAATTTGAGAGGTTTAGTCCATTATTGTCATGGTGGGAAGCATGGCAGCACACAGGCAGACCTGGCGCTGGAGAAGGAGCTGAGAGTTCTACATCTGGATCTGCAGGCAGCAGGAAGAGAATACCACCCTGGGCCTGGTTTGAGCATCAGAGACTGTAAAGGCCACCTGTAAAAATGCGGCATTTTTTAAATGCCCACCCAACTCCTGAGTAATGACACGGACACCTTTATATTTATTAAAAGCTTCAGGCACTATAGCTGGGCAGATACAGAGCTATTTTAACGCGGCTATGCCGTCCTGGCCCCATTACCTGCCATCCTAGTCTCACTCTGGGATCTCCGTGTTCATCCGTGACCCCCTCTCACTGGGATCACAAGTCCAGCTATTGGCTGTTATGCTCTTTATTAACCAAAATGTTTACAACATACCATCACAGGAGATGCTTCATAATAATATAATGCCAGAGGCTACAACCAGATCTCCGGGCACAGAAATCAGCATTTGAACACACAGTGCACAAAAATACCCTACAACACCCACCCCCATTGACACACTTCCTCCGTAAGGAAGGCCACTTCACCAACTCCAACAGGGCAACACCTCCTAATAGTGTTACTCCCTGTGGCCAGACATTCAAGCAGATGAGTCCACAGGGGCCATGCCACAGGTAGTATGGCACAAGGGATATTTCATTTGATCCCAAAAGAAACGATAAAACTTTATGGAGGGAGCGTCATTCTTAATGAGGGAACTGAGACCTAGAGCAGATGGGCAGTCCAGACACGCACACAGAATGAGGAGGAGCCAGAGGCTGTGTTCTTTCTGTTGTGACTGTCTGTTGTCTTGTTATGATCCAGGGCTATGTGGTAAGGAAGTTGCAGTGATATTATAGTGTAGTGTTATTGCAGACCTAGGCTCGCAGTGGCTTTGGGCAACGTGGTGGCAGGAGGCTCTGTCCTATAATATGTTGTTTCAAAGTCTTCCCAGGGCCTGCTCTTGTGCTGGACACAGCCTTCCTGGGTCCTACATTGTTCACTGCCTTGGACCATTGCTGATTACTGGGATTCCATAGCTCAGCCTTCATATGGGGAGCACGAGAAAGCTATAAAGCCAGTGTCTGCATACTGGAGACACAGTGGGTAAACACACCCAAAAGGATGATGTAGGCCCATGGAAAAATGGTGTTTCAATTTCAAACCTACCTTTTCATAAATATTCTGAAACTGGTGGTTTATTTATGTTGTTGGAAAATAATTTTAAAAGATTATTTGAAATTGTATTTCTCTTCTATGGAAGGTTGTGAACTGGGCTAAAGACTAGAAAGATTTAATAAATACAGTTTCTAAACCTACCCGAAGTGAGAGTGCTTCTGAAAATGAAAGGGGCTGCTGTTAATAATGCCCTAATATCCCGCATGAACAATGACATACAGAGACCTATATGGGAGTGGGGAGTGGGGTGGTGGAGGGGTGATTTTAGAACACAAGTGGCTTTGAAGGCTTAGATTGCTTGCATATATTCTATATCCTGACAATAATTTGTTTTACATAGTGTCTTAACTTAAAGACTCCTTAAAAGGAGGAAGAGGAAGAAGACAGGGAGAAGTAAAGACATGTCTTCAGGGCAAACTTTTGAAATAGGGCAAGAAGAGTACTTTGCTGGCTCTGGACCTTCAAATCACCATGTTGGCTCTGCTGTCCGGATGGCACACTTGGATTGTAAACTTTTCAAGTATAAACATTTTTAATGAAGCAGTAAGATAACGAAGGCAAAACAATGTCCAAGGTGTGAATTCTTGCACCCACTGTGGCTCAGAATGAAGTGTGATTTTCTGTGATTGCAGAATGGCTGTTTGCCAAGTTTTATCAGAAAAACTCTGGTGATTGAAGCCCTAAATAATTTACATTATCTCTAGACATTTATTTTGAAATTAGTATAAAGTGTACAACATAAACCCAAATAGAAAACATCTTTTGAATCCTTAAATTTACTTAACTAACTGGTGTTTGTGCTGTATAATCTCAAAGGTATTTGTTTCTTTTTCTCCTTCCCTCTCCCTCCCCCCTTCTTTGTTTCTTTTTTGTTTTTGTTTTTGTTTTTTTTTTGAGACAGTTTCTCTGTGTGTCCCTGGCTGTCCTAAACTCGCTCTGTAGACCAAATTAACTTCGAACTCAGAGATCTGCCTGCCTCTGCCTCCCAAGTGCTGGGATTAAAGGGCTGTGCCTCCACTGCCCATCAATATTTTTTTCTATTTAAAAGACATTTTCTTTATAAAATATTACTACTGGATAATAGATTGAGGGCATAGTCACTGAAAACAAATCATTAGAAAAAACTTCTAAGTAACCCGTATTCATCAGGAATAATTCTCTACACTCAAAAATTATACAGTCAACTTGAAATTCTATAGAAGATTGGAATTTATACTTTCTGTTTTTATTATAAACCTTTGACATGGCTTATTAACACTTATGTATTTGAACTCATATATATATGCGTCACATTCTAGGCAAAACCATGTAATAATAAAAACAAAATTCAGCATAGTACAGTTCTTTATTTGTATTTGGCAGTATGGATGGACTCTGGGTGCTTCTAGCTATAGTTTTTTTCTGTAAATCTCCTACCAGTCCCTAGCTCTTCCTTCTCCCAATTTGGTGCCTTAATCTGCTCAGTCTAAAGGGTGCTTATGAGTGATGTTTGGCCACACAGCTTCTGTCTAGTCTCACCCACTTCCTTTGTAGGTTATCTGAGAAGTGTGACCTAGAAAGAGTAAGTAGGTGGCTCAGGAATTGTGTGAGCGAAACTGAGTTTGTTCACAAGACCCTGCCACCGTGGATCCCCGTGGCAGTATCTAGTCCTCCTGCCTTTCCTGCATCATGCACCAACTAGTCATTCTTGTCTGCTGTGCGATAGGAAACTGTCTTTAAGATTGAGAGCAGTTGTATGAAAAGCTGCATGGGAGCATTGAACTTTTGAGAAGGAACGAAATAATTGCTAGCTTTGCTCCATAAATCACTATATTTCCCTGAAGCTAGTGATAATCAATGTGCTTTGACTCTCACTCTCAGCAGGAAGGATCAGGGAAGAGAAATATTTCCCATTGATTCAAGGCTTCCAAGACACAAGCTCTGAAGGGGGTTTGTGAATTCTGAAGAGTTGTCGTGGCATCACTGGAACCAGTCAGCTTTGGGAATATGCTGTCTTTTTGTCACATAGCCCTCTAGGTCCTGATTTCTTCATCTGCACTGAGTGCAATTTCAGAGAGGAACAATAAATACCCCAGACACCCTAGGAGACATCCACAGGGAATTCCTTAGCTTTTGTCCTGGATGCTCGCTTTCTAAATTTGTTCAGTGTTAGTGTGTGGTCACAGGGTTTCCCTTTTGCCCCCTGGGAAAATGACAGCAATCATAGAAATGAGAAAGTTCAGTGTGTGTTTTGTTTCATTCTTCAGAGCCATGATGTTTCTGTGGGGCTGGAGCATGAGGAGAAGTTGGATACTTGGCCTACATCTCACCTTTGGGGTTCACAGTAACTTTCTTTTTTTGTTTGTTTGTTTGTTGTTTTTTTGTTTTTGTTTTTTTGGTATCAGGCTTTATGGAAATGCTCTTTGACCATGTCAAAGCAAGCTTGGAGGATTCTCATCTATGGGAGGCAACTAGTCTTAGGAATCCATTCAGTTAATGGCAAGATCAAGGTCTAGAATGAATGGCCTGATCCTGTGGGCTCCTGTCTTGTTATATTGCTGCACCTAGAGGAGAATAAATAACCCAAGTCAAACAGCAGTGATTAATTTTGTTGTTTGGGTTATCATGTTGACAGATGATATTAACTCAGTGGAAAAGTATTACTCCTTGAGATGGGATTTCCATTCATTGATAATGACAAATGTAAAATTTGAAGGTAACCACCTTTTTGGGTGAAATGTACTGACATCCCTCCCATCTATAATTCACTAACTACTCTTCTAAAAATTAATCCAAAACAGGCCAAAGGAAATATACATAGAAATGTTTTCTGCAGTGGCTTTTTCTTAAGGGGTGGGAACATTCTCTATATTCTTAACAGTAAAGGAGTAATTAAGCAAACTGTTAATTTTTGTGCAGTCAAGTGTTAAAAAAATAAGTTCACAAATATTTTTAAGGTAGTAATGTAATATCAATGCATTGTTACATGAGTAAAATTTATAAACTTGCATATCACTTCAAACATTGGTTTACAGAGCAGACTGAGAGGGAACTATAGGGTGCTGTAGTTCTCTGCAGATAGAGGGATTGAAAGTCATTGCTATTTCTTCCCCAAGGTTTCCCAAACGCTTTCTACAATTCTCACATTGAATGTGTCTCACATTTATAAGGAAGGGTGAAATGAGTTTTTGTCTTCCTGACAGTTTCCCTGAACATGGAACCAGGATCTTGGTCCTGGTTACTTTCTGATATAATCCAGGAATGAGGAAAGACTAGAGCCCGACTTCCACTGCATAGTCCAGTTCCACAAGCAGAAAAGACTTCCTTGTATCTTTTGGCACAGTCAGCAGTCTCTCTCTGTTCAGAGCTGTGGCCCGGTTAACATGCCATGACTTAGGCTAACTCTTCGTCTCCCAAAGGAGAGAAGCCTGGGCTTTTCATGGACCTTTTTCTCTAACATTGGCTGTCTGCGAGATCCTGACACAGCAGACATCTCTGAGCCCAGTGTTTCATCAGTCAAATGAAGAGAATGATCCCTTCATGGTGACAAGAAATGGTGTGTGTAATTCAGAGCATGACCTGTAAGGAACAGTCCATCAGCATTTGCTACCTTGCTTTACTTCCTCTGGTTTTCTGCCATGTGTTATGGGGCTTGCATATGGAGGCAAAGTACTTGGTCATAGGAAACTCATTCTTTGTGCAATGCAGTGTGGACTTGAGTAGTTATAGTCTTAAGAAGCAGGACAGTCCTAGATGGATAGATCATTCCAGAGACTCAGGAGAGCGACAAATTGTAATTCCTGATTTCTAAGAACTATAAACCACCATGGTTAAGAAATTTGTATGTCTTTATGTATGTTTCTTAGAAGACATACAGAGCTTACAAACATTTGTCTTCAGTAGCTGAAGTCCAGACTTTTATCATCGATTGGTAGTTACACTATGGGGATTTGACAGGAGAAGTTCCAGAACCATGGAGAAGACGTCTCTATTGTACTTTGATTCACTCAGTGTCTGTAACCCTCCCCCTCTCAGTTTGCCTTTGTTCTCTGAGAAAATAGCTTTCAAGTATTTTCTTTTGTAAAAATGACATCAATAGGTTTTTGTTTTTGTTTTTTTTTTTTTAATGTGAAGTTGGGGATCAAACCCATGGCTCCTTGTATGCTATGCAACCACTCTCACTGAACAGTACATCCAACCCTATCAACAGATTTTAATACTTAAGTTAATGTTCTAAATAAAAAATCTGAGCCAGAAAGGCTCGGCCAGGAGGATTGTGTGTTTCAGCCCAGTCTGAGCTCCATAGTACACACTGTCTCATTTGAAAACAAACAACAACCATAATAGAGAACAAATCTGACATCATCCCCTTACAAAGGAGGGGAACCATCTATTCATTTCATGGCCGTGGAAGCCCTGCTGCCTTGGAATCTGTGTTCCACACCTTGGTGTGGAGCAGAACCATTCACTTCATGATCAGGGGACAAAGGAAGAAGCAAATGACCACTTCTCCATAGTCCCCTTCCCATGGTCTGAAGATTTCTTGAGGCAGCATGCACTAAGATTTCTGCCAATTGCCAATAGCAACGAGCTGGGAACTAAGCCTTTAACAAAAATCCTTACATGGTAGTTAAGGTCCAAACCACAGTATATTTGCTTTTAACGAGGCCTTTGGAAGTCAGAATATGACGTTCCAGTGGATAGAATCACATGTCCAGTTAATAAAGGAAATTTTCAGATCAAAAGGCCTTCAGGCTTTTTCTGAATACACCTCCTACTTAAACTGTTTACTTGTTAAAAAAGGAGTGTTGAGCTCAGAAGACTGTGTCCTTGCAGAGGGGCTCACCACTGTGAATTTGTTGCTCTCTGAGGCCCTTCCTCTGTCTTGACCTGTTTCTAAACCATGACACCCATTCTCATGTCTCTGTGTATATTTACATGAGGACAGTCAGTTGTAGAGGTTTTTTTTTTTTTAAATCAGACTTGATGGCTCATCTTGGAGGAACCTAAAATTAAATCTGATCAGATGCCAATATATAAATAAAATGCAAGCGAATCATTAATTATTAAAAATGGAATCACTGCACACTGCCTTTGGAGTGTAGCCCGGGAACCTGGATGAATGATTGGCACTCATCTCTGGGATGAATTAACTGCAGAACGGGGTGTAAAATCAGTATTTCCAAAGGAACAATTAATTAAACTGGAAGGTTAATTCGCAGTTTATAGACTTAGCATCTGCTTGTTTAGCATATGCAATAAAAAGCAAGCTAGTGGTAGATTTATAAAAATGTCAGTTAGATAATTGATTATATATACATATATCACATACAAGCAGCAATCACTCTTGCATAATTTAGTTTTCTTTTCTCTCGTGATCTTCACCAACATACCCGTTTGGAGCAGTTGGTAGTATGTATACCGTGTCTCATGATTTAAATATTCTAAGTTGAAAGAATTAATACACATTTTGTATGACGTTTTGTCACTGGAATTTCAGGAACTTACTCTTTTTTTAATCACTGAATTGAAAATATCTGTGTTTCTCTTGGCATGACTAAATAATATTTTTGAGCTAAGGCTCTAAGTTAGATTGTTTTTCCAAGTATATAATAACTGAAGGCCTGTCGAATTTGTTGCAAACTAGGATTTAAATGCACAAATTGTAACACAAAGGCATATACATGTTACTGATTAATTCTTTCTTCAGTCATAGTGACCATTATTCTGTGGGGGCATGCTATTATTTTAATTACTCTCTTCTAAAGATAGTTCCTACTATAAGAAGGCTTACATATGTCGAGCTTCTTAGACAGATCTAAATATACTGAAGGATGAGAGTCAAAAATTGAGATAATAGTGCTTCTTAATATTTTGCTTAAAAGAGTGTTCAGATTATTTTTTCCTCTGGAACTGTGTGTGTGTGCGCATGTGCATGCGCACACACACACACTTATATTAGCATTAATGTCTTATGCTAAAGGCCCAAGAACACAGATCATTTGCACAATGGCTCCTCCAGCATTTCTAGTGACAAACAGTTTGGATGGAGAACTTGTCAATAACGTTGATTCCTTTAGAAGCGTCTCATCCCTCAGGGAATCACTTCTTGTGTTAAAATGTATAGTTACCAAATATAGTAACACACTTGCCTGTAATTAGAATATCAGGAACGTGTGAAAGACTTATTTGTTCAAATTTACTGTTCCCTGCCTCTTTCGCAGAAGTGTTTAAAAAAGCTCTTTACAAAAAGAAAAGGAGCCATATATGCCGTGATTAATAAGCAGAGAGAACTGGAGGCAAATTAGAGGGTGAAGATAAGGGTGATAAAATAAAAAACAATTTACCAACTGAACTTTGAGAATGTTAAGGGCATTAAAGATTTAATCTTTAATGTAAACCTTTATTGTAATTTGGACACCTGAAAGCCATGCTTGTTTTCTGCACTTGAGTCCCTGTCTTGGTAATTCTTTCAGTGGTGTTAATATGACATCTTCCCATCACTTTTGTTCAAGTTGAAGACAAGATTAAAATACACAATGAGTTATTGACAGATTCAGAGATTGAGTTCTGTGGCTTCCAGGGAACAGTCTATGAATGGCATGTGGCCCTCACCTGCTTCCTTAGATCCACAGAGGGTTAAACACTACTGAGCAACAGCTTAGAAGTAAGAGGCTTTTAGGTAAAACTTCGGACCTACAGTCTCTTCTAGAAAGTTGAAAGAGCAACTAGATATACGGCCTGCTTTCTCACATGATCACATGGTATTTCCATGTCACATGGTATTTAAGCTGTGTTTCTTCCCTGGCCTCAGTATTTTTACAGCCCCTTGAGTATGACAGCCATTGTCTGAAAGAGTTACCATCTTCCTGGCAGTGGTGAGGACTGTGTTTTGTATATGAAACTTATCTCCTAGTGGTTTTCTTCTGATTTTTTGTTTTGTAGTCTTCCCTTTCTTCTTCCTAGGAGTACACACAAAGTTGTGTATTACATAATTTACTGCTGGCCATGCATCCTCACTAATACCTTTTCACTTACCCAAACGTTTATGATTCATTCCCAAATTTTTGCATCATGTTTACTGCTGAACCCAGGTTCAGACAATTCTGCTAACAGTCGATATTTTAGGAAGTACTGAGTACTTTCACACTGTGTATACCATACAGTAAGTATATCATACATTGTGACTTGTGGTCATGTCTGATGTTTAGAGTCGTTTGCTAGTTTCAGTGTTACATACTGTACCATGAGGAGAAAAAGCTTCCAGGGTGTTAGTAGCCCAGTTTGGGGCCTAATGCCTTGGGTGACTATGTTTAACCTATCGTAAGAAATGGAACAGTTAAAGGGATCATTTGTACTGAGAACACGAGGTAAGTCTAGTCTAGAAAAGAAATCTCAATTCAATATGAAAGACAAATGTAAATAAGAGATTTCCTGAGCAGAGGAAAAAAATATGTCCATGAGTCCATGAGGATATATTCCCTGCCTGAGTGTGGTTCATTTTAGTGGCCTCTCTCTACCCTTCTCCCCGTATCTAGCATTTGGTAGCAGAGTTAAGCTTTAGTTTTGATATACCATTAAAAGGTTTTCATTATAAAAGATGCATTGTACACAAAGTAAATGCTCTGCATATATGTTACTCATTGTCAATTAGAAAACAGAAACTGTGACAGATTTTTTAGTTATTTTTAATTCAAATGCTGATAAAATACAAAGATTGAGGCATTTCACCACATTTAGTTATTGGTTTCTCTTTGAGTGACTTTAAGAACCTATTCCTTGATGGACTTATTGTGTGTCAGGGTAATTACCATCATTTTTAAAATGTAGTGGTGTTGAAGCCCATGGCTGCCAGACAGACTAGAGAGGATGAAGCAAGGTCGGCTTTGGAGATGAGGGAGAGAAAAGACATTACAAGGAGGAGGTCCACAGATACTGTGACTGGATCATGGACATATGACCAGGATCGACCCAAAGCAGAGAGGCTGCGGTTCTGAATTAGCCAAGAGAGTCTCAAGAAGAGTCGTCCTGTAGGCAGCTGCTAGAAGAGTCGTCCTGTAGGCTGCTGCTAAATTCTGTGAGTTCGTATCACCAGGGCACATTTCCAGAAAGAGTTGGTCAGGGTCAATGAAGCAGCTTAGATGCAGCTAGCTCAGTGTGTCCAAAGTGAAATATTTACCCATGAAAAAAGTGTCTTTTTGGAGCCAACCCTCTTCTGTCATTTAATCACTCAGCAAGTTGACATTTGAGCTTTTGTTCTGTGTGTGCTATGGCAGTGTTAAATTATACTCATGGAAAACCTGCTATGTCTAACCACTGCAGAACAGCTCTAAGCTTAACTGTTTTAAAAAGAAAAAGCGTTCCCACTGCCCTGGTCATATTCCTGACTGTGTTTGTCAAAAACTTTAGATCATGTGACAACTTACCAATCAATCAGTAGCTATGTTGAATGATGTAAGTAGTTCTTCCCTTAGATAACTATTTTTTTGAGTACATCATACAGCAAGAATCTTTATTTCAGATCTTCAAATCTGCATCTGATTTTCAAATTAAGTGAATGAAGTTTATTCCATCTGTGTTTCTTTCCTTTTTTTTAACACTAAAAATGGAAGATCAAAGACAGACTTTAACATTGAAGTTGGAGACAATGTGACGGGTTAAATTTTAACTTAACCTCTTTGTAGCATCTGTAGAGTTGTCATTCCTAGACTTAAGCTTAGTACATGTCACATTTAAGGACTTAACAAGCTAATGTTAGAGTTTTATTAATGAAAGGACTTTTTATCTTTCTGTTAAGTTCAGTATTATAGATGTCTGTTTTTGTTTATTTAAGTATGTAATATCATGCCCATCCTGATAGAATTGAATTATAGCATACAGCCTTTCAATGAGAACAATAGTATTTCAGGAATGAATGTATGTTATTTGAAAAAGAATCTTCCAGGTGATACCAGTAATATTCCAGTTAACCACATCCTTAGCTGGTGACAAATCTCTCTCTTACACCGAAGCTTGATCACTTTCATATGAGCCTTTGCGTGACCCATGTATGTTAAATAGCTTGAGCACAGTTTTTATGTGATGGCCCAAATAAATAATTGCTATTTGATCAATTCATTATTTTTCTCGGTTGCATTGTCCCTCTTGGTTATGATAAAATCAGGAATGAACTCTAGTTTGTATCTATGATGGAAATCCTTTTGCTGTTACTGCTTGTGTGGACTTTGGCAGTTATTAACAAAACACACAGTATGAACAAATAGAAAAGGTCAGATGGGCCTGAGGCAGCCTTCTGAAGCCTTTGCAGTATGGGGAGTAGACTTGCAGTTGTACATTTTAGTCAAGAGTGAGCCTTATTCAAGAGCAGTGTGAGGTGAAGCCAAGGAATGGACTGGAAGTATGGTCTGTATGTTTTTTAGAGACCGAGACTTAAGTATAGTCCCACTCTAGGTCTATACAAGGGATACTGCATTGTATGCTTCCCAAGGAACCCACATTCCTTTGCTGTAGACTCATGTGGTTTTAGAAAGTTGATCACAACTGTTGACCAGCCCAGCATGACACATTCTAGCCTAAGGCTTACTTGGTCTTCCATAGAAAACAGATACCCTCAGGGCTACTTCTACATTTTGGTCCAGTAGAGTGGCTTGTCTGTGAATTCACTTTGATTGTCTTTCAGAGAATTAATTAGAAAATCCTCTTTCCTAGAACTCTCCTGAACCGGTTTTTACACATCTGGACCCAAACACTTGTCTCTTATCAATGGACTCTTCTCAGAGGCAGGACTCCCGTGGATCTGTTGCTGCCTGTTTTCCCCAGTGTTACAGCAGAATTCCTATCTAAATGAATCACAGAACAAGAGGCAGTTTCTAAATTTTGAAGTTTTTCAGAAACTCTCTGTTTTTATTTATTTAAATTTATTCATTGACAATTTCATACATGTATATAACATATTCTGGTCCTACCACCTCCTCGTATCCCTCTCCTTCTTCTCCTCCTGTTTCTAAGGCCCCATCCCATTTTCATACCTTTTGGTCTCTTTTAGTTTTTGTTTTTTGGCTACCCACTTTTGAGTTTTAACCAGGGCTACTTATGTGGCCATAAGTCTGAGGAGCTAACCCACCAGTGAATACATCACGGAAGACAGTGCATTTCTCTCCCTCAGCAGCTGTCCATTGTCAGTAGCTCCCCTGAGCAGGGACTGGGGGGAATCTCCTCTATGACTAACAGCTCAGTCTTGTGCTTGCCCTGTGTAGGCGGTCACATTTATTGTGACTTTATGTATGCCATGGCCTTGTTATGCCCATAAGACCCAGAAAAACTTGCTGTTGTGTCTTTATCTCTCTCTCTCTCTCTCTCTCATTGCATATGAAATCATTGTATTCAATGATTATTCTCTGACTACCAGTTTTGCTATCACAAGCATAGCACAAGCAAGACATGCTTGTGATTTACTTTATCTTTGTTTCCATATAATTTCAGACTTGGTAGAGAAGTCACATGACTGGTACACAAATACTCTTTACATTCCGTACCTAGATTGTCCAAACACTTGCACCATATTTCCCCTGTCATCCTTTGCCGTTTTCGAACCATTGGGAGCAAATTGCAGACGCCATACTCCTTCACCTCAGTGTAGTTCAGCGGCTCCTAAAGAGAAGATCTTACTTTTTCAGTAAGTACAACACAAATACAAAACACAGGCACTGGCACCAGTCAGGCATTTTGTAGCATGCAGACGTCATTGGTCTCATTGATTGCCTCCGTGCAGTCTTCACTGTCCCAAGGCACACAAGGGGCAGCTGTGGCACTGCCGCTCTGGTCTGAAACCTATTCACTGACATTCTTTCTGCCTCACTAAACTAAAATGAGGCCTTGAGACCTCATGCCTGCAACACCATGACATGGCATAACATCATCTGAAAGCCTCAGTAAACTCCAGGCTCTTGAATCCGTTTAGTAACTTCTAGAATCTGAGACTAGTAATGATGGTGTTCTTGTTTTTTTAAAGGCCAGCGAAGACGAAATACAAATTTTGATATCATTCATAATGCTTTCCTTATGTCCTCCAGGCAATAAAAGTCTCATTTATGACAATAAAATTAAAAGAACCCCCAATTGGCAGTGTTGGACGTAAGCAGAAAATGTATCCTGCGTTAGTGTTAGCTGACATTGGAGGTTCTTGAAATGAAGAGACAGGAGAGTCAACTGTCTCCTCTTCCTCATTGAAGATGGTGGTCATGACCTTTGACTCTACTAAGTTAAAAAAAAAAAAAGCCAAGTGCTGCTTTGTGCCACCAAGTAGTTCATCACTTGAGTTGTCCTATCCTGACAACATGATTTGCAAATTAATGTTCTGGCTGTCTGACAAAGAGTTTAGATTGGCTAATTTGATGTTTCAGTGTTTAGGTATCTAGGCTTCTGCCCATTTTCAAGCAGTTCATCATTTAATGTATTGTAGGCATCCCAGTGTGGCCTCTGGCATTTAAGAGAACATAATGCTGCAGAGTGTTCAGCTTGAAAAAGAGTTTGGCATTGTTCAAAGGTTTGGAGGACAATTACAACACTCATAAAACCAGAAAATGGTACATAAATCTTTTCTACAGGAAAATGTTGGCTGATTTCTCAAAATGTTTCTATTACTTAATAATATGAGTATCAGAGCCTTTGTTCAGCACATAATGTTCAGGATAATTTGGTAGACATGAACTAAAGATCCTTTAAACAACTTGCTTTTATCACAATTCAATTTTATTCCTCTATTCAGGCATAGTGACATTCATTTAGTGACTTTGTTGTGGGAACATTTCTTTGCATGTAATATACAGAACCACTCAAGTGTAGTCTGTTTTGGGTCATTATTCATCTCTTTGGGCTTTCTTAGATGGAACAAATAGAGTCCAGTTAACAGCCTCAAGTCAAAAATATCTGAAAGACATAACTCGCCTTATATGCATTATTAAAGAATGCCTCATTTTTGGATATGCTGTAGACAATCATTTACAATACAGAGTTAGTTTGAAGCATTAGTAACTTGTGTCTACTTTTTGGAGAGAGAGAGATGAGAGAGGGCACAGTTGGTAAGAGTTCCTTGTGGAGGGTTTAATGAAAACCTTTGCAGTTAAGGAGTATAAAGAAAGACTACACTTCACCATATCAGTTATGTTATTAACTTAGAGCCAGTGTGCCCCTTCTGTGTGCTGTTCCTGGATGAGGCTCTTCAGTGTGTCCTCATCTGAACCAACATTCTGATGATGCTTGGCCAGACCAAAAATGGCATCTTAAAGAAAATACTTTGACAGAGGAAACATTCAAGGAAACAAGAAAAGTTGCTTAGACAAGGGTGAGATAGGAAGAGCCAGCCTCAGTGCTAGAAAAGCAAACAAGTAAGCAAGCAAGCAGCAAGCAAGCCAGCAAGCCACCAGTTTTATTGGTGCTGGAGAAATCTAAAAGAGAACCTCAGGCAGTGGAAGACAACGAATTGGTAATGATATCATAGTCCCAGGTTCAAGTCCTGAGACTGTCACTTTTAGCAGTGACATGACTTCCTTTAATAAATGATATTATCTTCCTGGTCCTTACTTCATGTACCAGGAGCATCTCACATCCATTCCCCAAGAGTATTCTGGACACCTCAACTGCACTGGTAATCTTCCAGGCACTGCAGCTCCCCTAAGGTCTAGATTCATATGGTCCGGAGGCCTGTGTGATGACAAGTGTGGTGACTTAGCAGAATGTCTGGGACTGTAGCAGTTAGTGCATTTATTTCTATTTTTCTGTTTGACATCTCAGCTGTCATGGAGTACGGAGAATCCAGACATTGCTGAAGAGTGTAGTGATAGTAGTCTTTATTAATTACCTATCAAACAGAAGCTCTTGTCAGGCATTGTCACAGTCTGGACCGTCATAGAATCTGCACTGGGCTGAGTCACCACACTTGAGCTCCTACTCCAGCATGGCATGTAAACATCTGCTCTTGAACAGTCCACTTGATCTCTGTGGGAGTCCTTTTACTCAGTGGCACAGTAAGTTCATTAGGTGACCTCTTTTTTTTTTTCTGATCCATGTTACATTGGCTGATAGTTCACTCTGTGTGTGCGTGTTCTTGTGTTGTATAGGTAGGTAAGCAGGTAAGTGGGCTTATCTTGTCTGTATAGGCTGCAGACTGACACTGGGTACTTTCTTCCATTGCTCTCTGTAGGAGTTAGATAAATTAGATTTAGGAAATATATAGGAGTTTCTGATACTCTCTCTTAATTCGGGGCCTGAAGAGCATTATCAGCATAAAGTCAGCAAAAACAGGAAAGACTCAATAGACTGAAAAACAAGTTTGAAGTCAGGAAAACAGGAAAGACTCAATAGACTGAAACAAAGTATCTGACCTGACATTGTTTTCAGCTGCTAAGTGGGTGGAGCCCAAGTTAAGCTGAAACAGAGTTCCTCCTATCTGAGGACAGTGCATGGAGCCGAGAAGAGAAGAGGCCCCTGATGCTAGAGAGCTCCAAGAGTCCTGCTGAAAAAAGGGCTGGCCATTGATGGCCAGCTCTCTCCCTGAAGCAGAAAGAAGCCGGTGAGCAAAGAAAGCCTGAGCAAGACACCAAAAGGCCCAGGACTGGACCCTGTGGCTCAGCTTTTGCCTAGAGGGGTTTGATCTGTCCAAACAGTGGCCTAGGGGAAACTGTGCCTGGCTTTAAGGACTGAGGCAGAGCAGCTGAGTTCCTGATAAAAAAGAAGTTGGCCGGCAGACGGCTGGGGTCTCCCACAGAGAAGAAACCATGAAGCCTTATTTAAGGTGAGACTGCAATAACCAACGACCCTGACGAACCTGCATCTGAGAGATCCAGAAGAAGGACTGCTAAGTGTGTTAAAGAATCTACAACAAAGACTGTGTTCCTGACGACTGAGGACCTGCCCCAGAGACTGTATCATTCTAAAAGGTTATGAAAGTAGTTGTTATAATTATCAATAGGTTTAGTGGATAGGTTAAAGGGGTTGTAGGAATTTATAAGATTAATAGTTAAGAAATTGTTGGTGCTTATTATAAGTGAATTTAGTAATAAATAAATAAGTGTTAAATAATAATTTAAAAGTTCAGTTACAGCTCTCCATCTCATTCTTTGAGGTAAGGCCTCTCAGTGAACTGGAACTCAACCCTTGGGGTAAAATAACTTGCAGCCAGTCCCTAGGATTTTCTTCCCCACTGCAGCCATAACCAGCTTTCACGTGGGGGCTGGGAATCCAGACTCATGCCTGATGTAATGCTTTGCTTTATGAGCATCTTTCGAACCTGTTACTGTGCTTCTGGCTTCTACCTTCCATTCTTAGATCAGGGTTAGGTGTATGTCTTTTCTATTTCCATCTTCTCCTGCCCCTGTAAGAAGTATTTGGATTTGTTTATCTTGTTTCTATGTATTACTTTTTTATTTTAGGGCAAATAGAAGAGGAGAGGGAAGTGGAGGGAAGGTATAGCTGGCTGTACAGTGTGGTCTTAATAAGCTACAGTAGACCGAGTTCTGTATTCTGAGAATGCACGAGACTGAGGACATCATTTCTTACTATCGTTAACAAATTACTGCTTTAATTTTTAGCCACAATTCTTAAATCAAATGATAAAATAGTAGTAAAGACCCGTAAGTGATGAGAGTTGGAAAGGACAGTGGTGATCTTGGGAATGTTCAAGCTAAGGTAGGAGAAGGGATCTTTCATCACTACACGCCATTGGCTAGCAGTCAGGCTGGACCATGTGTTCAAAACCCAGCACAGACCTTCTTCTCTGCCACTGAGACTGGTCTAGCCTTTATGCTCATTTAAACCTCTTGGTGACCAAAGAGCATACGTCTCTTCTTATGGGAAAGATCATCCTAAGCCCTTTTCTGTCCTCATCTTGAAGACTCTTAGCCTTTTAAGGATGTCTCAGTGTCTTTTATTGAAAACTTCATTTTCTATTCTTCAGCGTGTCAGACAAGTTCTAGGAAAATCTGGTCACTTTAACTCACCATACATACCTCTTGTAACTATTTTTCCTTAATAAGCACAAAAAGTTATTTCAAGCAATTTTTAATGGTTCTCAGTAGTACAGGCATTGTGTATATTAGCTCTTCTTCATGGTAACAAAATGCCTGAGGTGATAACATGAGAGAGAGAGAGAGAGAGAGAGAGAGAGAGAGAGAGAGGTGAAACGTCTCACCCTTAGAGGTTCCAGCTCATGCCACTTGGCTCTATTACTTTTGGGCCAATAGTCCAGCAGATACTATGATGGTAACAGGAGGCAGAGGGAGCCTTTAGCTTATGCCCAGAGTGAATGAGAGACAGAGGAAGTGATTAGAGTCCCATAATGCCTTCCAAGGGTATGCCCTTAATGACCTAACTTACTTCCGCTTGACCCTGTCTCTTAAAGTCACCTCTTCTGTCACCCAGAAGTACCACAGGCTGGGAAATTATAGTATAGTGCCAGACACTTTCCTTTAGAACAGTTGTTGTTTCCCTCATATTCCAGAGGGAAATTTTGAGTTTTCCTTAGTTCTGTGTTTGTGGGGACATCCAGGTCCAGTAAACTGTGATTGCAAGTGTTGAAGGCACATGGTCTCATTGCAGAGTCAGGGTCTTTAGGTCCTGTGTACTCCCTCCACTTTGCTTCCTCCAGACTCCTGTACCTCTCCTTCAACACGTGCCTCTCCCTCAGCATGTCCTCCCACCTTTCTATACTTCCTTTTCTGTTTACGCCCCTAAGTCCTGGTGGTTCAGAGTGCCAACCCTGCCTTTGAGTCTCCAAGCCCAGATCCTGGAGCAGTCTCACTCGCACTGGAGATTTTCTACTTATAGATAACCCTAGAGCCTAGTTCCAGGCCCTCTTCTGAATATGGAAGACATTTTCTGATAACATTTACCTGTAAGCAGATAAGTAAGAGAGAGTGTTCTTCTGTGGAAAATCATGTAATTTTTACAAGGGAAGATGACATTTTCTCCCCTTTGGGCATTGAAGGAGGAATATTTTTGTCAAAAAGAAATCTGTAGAACTATGCTGGCAAGAGCCAACGCGCCGTGTTAGAAGGCCCCTCCATCCGCCCTTCTGTATTTGTAAAGACAATGGTGAGGGACCCATTCCTACAGTATGAGTAAAACAAGCCCATGACAAGTTTCTGTAAGCTCCAGTAACCCAGTGCATCCAGCTACAGTGATGGGTTGAAAAGGAAACCAAGAGCAAAATTTGGAACAAATCTCTCTTCACTCCCCTTCACTCCCCATAGTTTCCAGCTGCTTTGGCTGTCTTTGGTTTAAACAGTGCTATTTTTGTCAAGATTAAGCATCTTTGTTTCTTTTAAGCCCGAGCTTTGCTTTACTTGGAAGTGTTCATCTGAGTTTTACTTCCTTCTTCTCTGATCCATATATATATTTTTTCATTTTCAAATAAGCCTTTCACTTTGTACGACATCTTTTGCTTCCCAGTATTATTTGTTCCTTACTCATAGGATGCTCCTTGCCGTCTAATTTTAGATCACACATAATGCCCGAGAAGCAGCTTCTCTTTTGGAGGAACAAACACCATAGTTAAGATGTCACTTCTCATAAATCAGTATTGGAGAAAATGAAGACAGCTGTGGCAGGGGAGAGGGGGCCAGGAACTCACAAAGTCTTACCCTTTCAAAGTCAACTTAATCCTCCCTCTTATCCCCTGTCTACTGCACTCTTGGAGGGTGGATGGACCCTCTTTAACATGAAGAAATGAGCTTTTGCATTGTTTGCCTTTGTCAAAACAACAAAAGCTCTGGAAAATTCCAATTAATTAGCAAGCCTTGGGCTAATGAAAGAATAAAACCGAAAGAGAAATGTTCTAAGCTTTCAGAGAGGCATAAGCATGGGAGCACAATACTGATTTCACATATTTGGGGCTGCTTGTATAATTTTCCCAGGGTTTGCCTTCCTGAGGCTCACAGCTATAAGGACAAGGATTTGTCAGGGTTAGGCTGCAGTAACATCACTGGCTTTTAAGGACACAAAATGACCCACCATCTTTTGAAGAAGGCAGTTAAATGTGAACTCACACACTCAGGAAAATTAAAACCAGAAAGTAGAGCTTTGTGAATTTGTGTTTCCAGGAAGACGTAAGGATTAGAAGAAGGTAAAGAAGATTATGAAATAAGTTTAAATTTAATTATTATGAAGGGCCAGGAAATTGCTATACTGTTGTAGAACTGACTAAGGATTTGCACCTAATAAGAGACACGGGTGGTGATGAAAACCACTGGTTATACATTTGTTGTCTCTCTCTCTCTCTCTCTCTATATATATATATATATATATATATTATACTATATATAACATCATATGTAACAATATACAATATTAATATATAATATGTACTGTATTATAGTACATATTATTATTATTACTATTATTAATCATCTCAAAATCCCTAAAAGCTTGCATACTTATAGTCTCTCTTCTGGGAATATTTAACTTTCTCACCAATGCTGTGAGACTCTAGACACTGTGTTGATGTGGTTGAGGATTTCACTAACTCTACTGTGCTCATACAGAACATGGAGGTTAGCTAGCTAGCTAAGCTCATAAATGACTGGCTCACATGTATTGGTGACAGACCTAGATTTGAATCTGTGTAGTTGGCCTTAAATGTCCTCCGTCTGTCTATACCATCTTATCTTGCTAGCTGTGGAGTACTGTTCAACTGTGAAGGTAGATATTACACTGTAGAGAGAGTGGTTTAGATGTTACCAAGTTGAACAAGAAGCCCAATCATTGGTGGCTTCCCCCCCCCCCCCAGCCCCCCGCTTGTTGTCCATTGATTCCTGTCACCTTGGGCTACTCACTCATCATTTCTGGCATGCTCATACTTAAACAAGCTCATATTTTTGGATGATAGCTAAGATAGTTTCCAGTTCAGACATACAACTGAGTGAGAGAGTAGGTAAATGAAATAGCTTTTGAAGTGTGTGTGTGCTTGTGTGCTCTCAAGAGAAGAAGGAAGCTTCAGATCCAACATCTAAGTGTATCTGTGTTAACAGGCTAACCCTCTGAATGACTCGGAGACAACTGCTTTATATTTGGGGACTTAGTATCCTCCTTTTTCTCATGAAGATAATGATATTGTGCATGCAGTGTCTCTAAAATGGTGCACAGGTGTGGCTCATATCAACCCCATTTGCATACTGAGCATTGGGTAGAGTGTCTCTAGGGAGCTGGATCCGAGAAGAGATTAGTGCAAGGAAAATATTTTGATATGACTGTGTAGATATGTTGGCATGGCAGAACCTTTGGGTGATTGGCGTAACAGGTAAGAATATTCAGTCCTAGATGACTAAGATTTGATAGGTCTTCTGTTAATTTGCTTTATTGAATTATGTACTTTTTCTCAGTGTTCTCGGTTATTTTATTTGAAGATGTTTTTACGAGTCCTTGGGAATGGTGGCATTGAAAAGAGGTGGTCATTTCTAGGTTGACCATTCAGTGTTCCACCACCTCTGGGTTCTGGAACTCACTTAAAATTTTTAGGGTTTAGGATTCATACTCATCTAAAATTTCATAACATGATTTTACTTTCAAATAGTCTTTGTCATATTGTTAAATTAAAAGATGTCATCATAGTGGACTGAGATGTGACTTAATGCAATGGTGGTTGTTATTATAAAGAGGAGGGATGTTTGGATGCACATATGTAAGAAAATGGCATATGGATACAGAAGACACAGAATGGGAGATGATGTGGTGACAGGGAGAGACTGTTGTGAGGGAAGGAGGGAACAAGCTTGCCAGCAATCTCTGGATGCTAGGATGAGGCAAGAAGGACTCCCCCCAAATCCCGCCTTAGAGCCTTCAGAGAGAAAATGACCCGCAAACACATAGATTTAGGGCTCCTGGAACTCCGAGGGATTCTGTCACTTACAGTTGCCTGCTTTTGCGCTATGCCATTAAGCTCGCCATAGGACACCAATGCAGGGAGAAAGGTGTCTTGCTTTAGTTGGGGTTAGATAACAGAGAGAAAGACATCAGGAAAAAGGGAAAGGATGAAGGGTATCCTGGGACATCTTGGTTCCTTGCTCTGTGGCCTATAAGAACTCCTTTTACTTGATGTATACTCAGAACAAGTGTTAGAAATTGACAGGACAGAATTTGATTAAAGATGCTTATAATCTTTTAATATTTGATTTGCATAAAATCAGTTATACTGCAAATAACAAGGATTACCACTAGAGACACTGAATCACAGTTAACGCACCAGGACCATGAAGGGGAGCACCCAATATCTCACCTGTCAGTTGATTTAAATATGCTTGGGATGGCATCTGCATGATTCCAGAAATAAAAATAAATAGCTATATATGAATAGTAAAGTAACTATATAGTAGACTGGAAAGTACCAAGTTCTTTAGAAAACTTTTTAGACTTTTATTTGTACGTGGGATAAATCTTGAAATCCTAATGAGAAATGAGTCTCAGCTCCCTAATCGGTGAGGGATTTGAAGGAAGGAACAATGGTAGATAATAAGACACAACCGTCAAGCAGCCTTGGGCTATGTGGACTCAGTTTGTTCCAGAAAAGCTCAGAGCGAAGACAGCTCGTGAATTCTGTCATCAGGCAGCAAGGCCCGTATCGCATGTCACTTTGCTTTGTTTTTAACATGTGGCTCAAGCTGTGCCAGACCTGCTGCTGTGTGGGAGATATACTTTCTGACAAAATAAGGCATTTTCCTGGCATCAGACCCCTTTGGAATTTTTACTGGTGTGCATAAACCCAGCAAGCTTGTGTTTCCCACACATATCCAAAGCAGTCACTCTGGCTTTGTGGATTTATAATGGTCTTGAAGCCTGTCAGACCAGCCTAGTGAGGTGGTCTTGAGGCCTGTCAGAGCCAGCCTGGTGAGGTCTTCATCATCATCAAAAGTTATTTAGAGGAAATGGACACAGGCATCATTTATCCATTATTCAAAATTTGCCTCTTATTTACCACAGGCAGAACAGATAGGCCAAATTTGGAAGCACTGAAATGTGCTTTAGTATGGAAATGAAAGTATTCCTAACAGGCTGTCCCCTTTTCCTCCTTCTCCTCATCCATCATGATAATAAAGTTCACTGTGAGAGTTCATTTATATTACTTTGTGTTTAGAGAGTTGATGATAGTGACAGTGATGACAATGATAACATGGTTATGAATATTGATGCTCATTTTTTGGTTATCCACTATTGAATGAGTGGGAGTACCTTTTAAATGAATACTAAGGCCAAGGGCAAGCAACTCTCATCTTCCTATTTGAAACCCTTTCTGCTTATGTTCTGTGCTCCTAACTTCTTGCCACCTAAATGCATTCCACTGTTGGTCACTCAAAGGATAACGGAAACCACATGGACACCTGCACCACCTAGTTGATTATTATCTCTGATGTAAAAATAGATGTTAAAGCCTTTTCCAGCATGTAAAGGGCTCTAGTGAGTTATTTCTGTAGAGAATGAATAAAGTGTGATGCTGAAAAAGGGCACTGAGAATAGCAGAAATTATCCTTAACGTTAGGAAGGTTTCCCGTGTATCTGTCATCCACAGCTTTGGGAGATGGTCCCCTGGCTCCTTCACTGAACTCATATCGTGGAGTCTGTGGTAGGTATGGGGCTATATGCTAGAGATATGAACTCAAGTGAGTTACAAGCCTCACTTCCTGTGGGACTAGTTTGTAGAGTAGAGTCAGGCACATTTATCCAGGGCTGATGCTTCCACTTCTGAGTGCCTACCATCTTAAGGGCTTCCTGCTCACTACGCCAAGTCACTTCAACTTTATGTCCTTTATTCTCGGCTACTTTTCTTTCTTGAGACTCGTCCATCTTCCCCCAAGTTCTTTTGCAGCTTTTTTTTTTCTAACGGTTTTCAGCAGAGCTTATGAACCACTCATCTTACCTGCCACTCGATCTGCAGCCATCATTCCACTTACTTGTGACATTGCTTTTACGGAACTTACCTTTGTTTGAAATGACCTTTCTCTCATTTGTCCATTTCCTTGTTTCACTGAGCACTCCCTGCATACTAACTACACTGTATGGAAGCGGCAGGGGAGGGATCTTTATCCTCAACAATGCATCTTTAGGCAAATGGATGGATGGATGGATGGAAGAATGAATGAATGCATGAGTGATTAACATTCTGTAGGGAAAGTGTGAGCTACAGGCCAAGGAACTAAGCGGCAGCTTTGGCATGTAAGCAGGTTGCAGGCATCTTTACAGAATGGACAAATGAATGGCCTGGGAGGCAGGAGAGGTAGAAGGTCCTGCTCCTGATCTTCCTTTCTACACCCACCTGCTCCTCGAACTCAGTGATCAACCCAGATAACTCTCCGGGAAGGTGGATGATCAGAGCCCAGCAACTGACTTCTGTCCTCTTTGGACAAATTGATAAAGCAAAGAACACTTAATTGCTGAAAACAGTCTTTCATGCTGTGGGAAGTTACTTAAACTTTGTCTTTCCAATAAGAAGGAATTTGGAATTGATGTAATGGGGAAAAGAAGCTTATGAAACATAAGTAGCATTTTTGACAAAACAAAAATAGAAGCTTAAAAGATGCATCGTTTCTGGAAGAGAAAAGAAAGGCTTTTTTCCCCTTGCACTGTAAGAAAATATGTGTGGATGAGGCGTGTAAAACTATAGAATAAAATTTGCATGTTACTTCAGGGTACTACAACCATGGCAGTTGGATTTTGTCAGTCCTGATAGACACACTTGCAATATACACACCCATTAACAAGATTATCACTTGAAGAGACAGTCATATTTCTACTGAAAAGGTTTTTTTTGGGGGGGGATAAAATTTATTGATACTTAATGAAGCATGAGGTGTCTAAATGAACCATGCAAGCAATAGCTAAACTAATTAGGTGCAGATAAAGGCTCCTAGAATACATATGTGATGTGGGTTGTGTGCTTATCAATCGGGCGTGGTTACAATGACATCTTTGATAACAGGTTCCCTCCTTTTAGACAATTTGGGGAAAATGGTGGTAAAGCCTCCTGTAATGTGTGCACTTTAGGAAGAAACAACCATGTAGATTCCTGTAAACGTGGATAGGATCCTTATGTCAAGTTCTGTGGGGTTTATAGGTTATAATTTAGTAGAGTTAAGATGAGTAACAACAATGTATCATTGCCGCACATTCAATTTCAGTTTCTGTGTTGTTTCATTCAGCGAGAAATCATCCCCTGTTTCTAAAAATACTCATCTTCCACTTCCCCTTCTCTCCTGCCCCAAAGAGAGACCACGGATACTGAAAGACACAGTGTGAATGTTCTTTTGTAGAACAGGACCTCTTATGTGGACCCTCTTCAACAGCATAGGAAAACATGCTCTGTCAAGAACTCTGAGAATCTTAGGAGGAATGCAAAACCCAGTCCTGCTGTGATGGAGAGCCGGTTTGGGAGGCAGGTGACTAACCAGACAGAGCTGTTGATGTTGACAGTCCCCACTTCTGTCAGTGTCTCCCTAGTCACCCAATGTCTTAGTCATCAGTACTGCATATCTACCTTTCAGCAAGTGGGTTATACCCTGCAGGTACTTTTAAAGAAAATACTCATTTAAATTGAAGAAATTTGACAAGGTGCGAAGACCCTGTAGTCTGTGCTAGGGTAGAGAAGAGGTTGGTAGTGGATGTTTGAGCACAAGTTTGCAAAGCTTGCTTGTGCAGCAGTGGTCCCCAGGGGCCTGAAAACCCCGGCATGATGTCTCCATCTCCAGAGGTTCTGATTTAGGCGGTTTGGGGTGGGGACTACTCGTGTGTCTGGTTAAGTTTGCTGCTGCTGCTGCTACTGACTCTGACCATGATCGCAGGAAGTGTTGCAGGAAAGTGTAGGAGCTAAAGCAGAGAAGGGCAGCTTTTAGGACCTTCTTCAGTGAGGTCGTGACCACGTTGTAGGGATGTGGTTTGTCTCTACTTCATTCATATTTATGTGTGCATGTGCGTATGGATGCAGGTGACTGCAGAGGCCAGACGGTGGCATCAGATGCCCTCTGTAAATGAATGACAGGTGTTGGTTATGTGCCGCCATACGGATACTAGGAACTGAAGTTGAGTTCTCTTCAAGATCAGCAAGTGCTCTTAACCACTGAGCCATGTTACTAGACCCTTGTTTGTCTCAGCTATTTGCTAGACTTCCATCATATTATTTTTCTTTCCTAAAGAGTGCTTCTGTTGTTTTTCTAAAATATCCAGGGCCCTCCTCATAGATAAGGGCATCTTTGGAAATCGTCATATGACTTTTCTTGGGAAGACATTCTGTTCACCTTAGAATAAGAAAAGCAAAGCAAGGATTCTGTTCAAATCCATTTTGATGAACTAAAGAGTTTATTGAAGTAACAGGATAATGAGTGACTCAAAGGTTAAACCACCAGGAAGTTTCTCAACTTACAGAAGATTAAATTGCCAGTGGATCCCACACACAGCATGGTGATTGACAGAGAGCTGTACCATGGGAAGGTCCTCTGGGTGACTTAGGAGCTGCAACAGGACCTAGGGTGCTCCTACCTCCGGTGAATTGTGTCCTCTTGCATAATATTGGGGAGGAGAGGACCTGAAGGCACTGGTATTCCGCATAAAACACCCCAAGACCAAGTTCTCAGCCCAGAGGACATTTATTTACCCCAGAGGGACAAAGGACAGGGAATAAGAGACAAAGATAGGAGATACAGAATGAAGGAAAATGGAGGAGAACAAGGGAGAGGGAGGAAGAAGTATTTGTCTCAGAGTGGGGTAAAAGGACTGCCTCTGCATAGAGAAGACACAGATGTGGCCCATAGGCAAATGACTTTATAAAGCTAAAGGGAGAAACTGTGTTAGGATGAGGCATTCAATTTTAATTGGGCATGTTAATTACGGTGAGCTACAGGCGGCTTTTGATTGCTGGGCTTCGATACTTTAAAGCTGGACCTTGGTAGTCAGCCTCAGGAGGAGGAGGTGGCCAAGTACAGGAAGAGACCTTGAAAGGTAACTTCAGGAATGGAATCTAATGGTTTTTCCGCAAGGCACAGGGAATGGAGGAGAGGGGCAAGGCCTGCCAGAGCCATGTCTGCCATGCTCTGGATGGGTAGAGTCCCTTCAAGGCCCACATGAGGGTCTTGTGGAGAAGGTTGGTGAGCTTCTTCAGCCTCTGCTTCCTTGTTAATGGGCATGGTCTCTTGGCTGTGATAAGCAGCTTTCCTCCAAGATGGCTGCGGGTCATGTCCAGGCTGAAGGAAACAGACTCATAGCTGCAATGTGTAGGTATCCTTAACACGGACATTAAAGCTCAGAAAAGGTATTTCAAATCATTCCCAGGGGGTTGAAGACTCTAGGGGCATAAAACTCAGGCCTAAAACTCAGGCCTGAACTTACTTTTCAGCCATATTGTCTTCTTGCTCCTGAAGCCACTGTACTTCAGTCACCTCCCAAATGATTCCATTTTTTGCTTCACATTTCTCTATACCTAATCCTGGGCAAGGAGACACATACTCCTTGCATATTGTATGGCTGAGGGATATATGGGTAGATGATTAATCTGTGAAATGATAAAGGTTGTGTGATTCTGCATCTCTTTCTTTTTCTCTTTTTTTCTTTTCCCAAGATAGAGTTTCTCCATTTAACAGAGTCCTAGCTGTCCTGGACTCACTTTGCAGACCAGGCTGGCCTGGAACTCACAGAGATCCACTTGCCTCTGCCTCCCCAGTGCTGGGATTAAAGGTGTGCCCTACCACGTCCAGCAACACCTCTTTCCTCTTATTCATGAGGTACAATGCTACTAGAAAAGAAAGGCATCTCATGCTTACCCAGGATGCCTCACTCTACCAAGTTCAACTGTTTCTGAGGTGGGCCTCATACGCTACTTAACATATTAAGAGACAAACAGAGGAATAGGAGAGAGAAGGGGGCATTTCCTTCAGAAGGACCAAGACTCAGTTAAAGAATGAGAAGAGAGGAAAGTAGGATCTTTCTTTCTCTAAGAATTGAGAATACATTTCTTCCTGTGGGAGAGTAGGAGGGTGAAGCAAGGCTTTATGGTTGCTGAAGGCTGCCAGTGGACCAGTCAGGAAGAATGGCAGAAAATTATAACAGGCAGTGAATTAAAAAAAAAAAACATGGCCCTGGGCTTGTGTCTTTATCCTTTTTGAAACAGGGCTTACTAAACAAGCTGGTCTGTGACATGCCATCCTCTTGCCTCAGCTTCTTTTGTGCTAAGATTGCAGGTATGTGCCACCATGCCTACTTGGACTTGCTTTTTGAATGTACTGTTCCATCTGAAGCTGGAATGGTGGGTTCTGAGATTTATTTGGGATATGCATGATTAAACACGTTAATAATAGATCCTTAAAAAAAGAAAAAAGAAAAAAGATCCTGGTTCCGTGAGAGGCCCATAGGGTGAAGGTATTTGCTGAGCCACCTTATGACCTGAGTTTTATCTCTGGAATCCCCAGGGCAGAAAGAACAAACTGACTCCAGCAAATGGACCTCTGACTTCCATACATGGTAAAAAATATATAATAAAAAGTATATAATAAAATTTTGCTTCTGTTAAAGCAAGATAATATATTTCTAGTGCAATAGGAAGTAAAGATCTGAAATAGTGGTTTTCAAAGTAGAGTCACAAAGGACTTATCCATGCCATTTGGGAACTGGTAGGCGCAAATGCTTAGCTTCCTCCCATCCACAGTGTCAGAAGCTTTGAGTGAGTCCCAGCAGTCTAGGTCTGTGCTTTAGAAAGTTGTCCAGCATGTTTTGAGAGGCAGGGGGTTGGAGACCCTTCTGAAGGAACAGCAGCTATTGAAGCTAATGAAGAGTCTCAAGCCCAGGAAGGCTTTTGGTTAACAGGTTGCTAGTGGATAATGTTTGTTTTATGGTATCCCCCCCACTCTATGCTGTATTTGAAAAGCCTATGAAAACGGAGCATAGTAAGAAGGGAATATAATCCCAGGGTTGAGGAAGGAGGATTGAGAGATCCAGGCCAGGCTGGGCTTCCTAGTGAAGTCCAGGTCAGATGGGGCAGTGCAGTGAGACTCTGTCTCAAAAACAAATCATCACCTACGACAGTGAAACAAACTAAAAAAGCCCTTGAAGTCTCAAGCATCTTGAGCTCAGCACTGAAAACAAATGGGTGAATTACTGAGCTGGGGAGAAGAAAACTAGTAAAATTACCACACTGGACAACTGCATCTGAATTTATGCCATGGCTGGGACGTGAGCCTGGGAAAGTGACTTGGCCACTGCCGAATGGGCCATGTAATGGGTCAGTGACCCCCAGGTCACTGCTTCAGGGCCATGCTTATTCTCTTGCTTTTCATCTTTTGGCAGTAACTTGCTAGCATGTGACCTTGATGGTCTTTTACCTGATGTTCCATTATTTTTTTTGTTGTTGTTTAAATAGCATTTTCCCTTAAAAAAAAAAAGTCTGTATGTTTACTGTGAAAGACTTAAAATGCTGAATATAGAATAAAATAAAATGACTTGTTAGTACCTCATAGATATGGAGATAACCATCACTAATATTTTTAGGCTAGAGATATATGTGAGTATATTGTAATTTCTTTTTACTCTGAATAAAGTTTTAGATTCTATTTTCCCACAGTGTGCTATGAACTTCCCTGTGTACTTCAGTGTTCTTTTTAAATATAATCTTTTAAGTTCAGAAGAATTTCCATCACACTTAGTATACTTAAACTGCAGTTTATTTCATCAAGGACTCTTAAAAGTTAAGATTGTGTCATTGCAAGTAGCATTTAAGTGATGGTGTAAACGTCTGTTTATTTCTTCATAGTAGATTATGGAGTCAAATGAATATTCTAAACACCCTTTATCATGCAAAGAAGGTCCTTCTTCTGTAAGGGCCTATATCACATACTATACCGTCAGCTCAACCTATTGGCAGAATATTGTCTATTTTTGTCTCACTTATTGTGTCCTTCTTTTAGGAACTATTAAAGTTCTAAAATTCTTGTCATTAGTTTTGATTTATAAAAAAAATCTTCATATACCATCTTTAAATGCTTTTATATAGACTTCTAGTTGATTTCCCAGTCTTCTGTTTGCTTTTTAATTCTGTTTGTCACCCTGATTAAGCCAACATATTTTTTTAATAGTAATAGTGTTTATCTTTGTCTGTGCATCCCAAATGAAGTAAAAATTCAAATACATCTCTGTGTTAGTTGTTTTGTATTTTGCTTTTTATTTTCCTGGGATTGTTTGCTAGTCGAGTCTGAAGCCATAGCTCTCATTTCCTCCCTGTACTCTTCTGGTGTGTGACTGTTATTCCATGGCCAGGGAAAGAGTCTGTTTCCTTTGCCTTCTGATTCTAGATGGATCTTGAGACTGGTGTGGCCAGTAACAAAGCAGAATTGAGCTACTCCAAATAAGTGGTGTGCTCGTGAGTGTGTGTGTGTGTGGGGGGGG
>CAJQZJ010032076.1:6634905-6658859 GCA_907164525.1 Lophiomys imhausi | reverse complement strand
ATGGAAACACTGTAGCATGCCTTATATTACACGCTGTTCCTGGGAATTTAAAAATTTTTGAATTACATTTTTGAAATTTAGATATCCATCAAGCTCTCCTCAAATGCATCTGACTGCAGTGTCCTAGCAGACTTTACACAGCCCATTCAATCTCATGAACCACAGAGAGTAATAAGTTATTGCTATAAGAATGCTAAGATACAAAATGGCTTTCTACCACAGCAGTCGATGATCAGAATGCTTATAATGTAAATATGAAATCAGCTTTCATTTTCCCCTTAAGCTGTGCCATACGTTGCCTTACCACTGTTTGTTGATCCCTTTCCTTATTAGTTTGTAATGTCCTCAAATGCTAATTATTATATAGCTGAGGCCATGGTCTTATAATTGAGTCCTTTTCGACCTCCTGTGACACAGAAAGTACCTTTAATGAAATATCAGGAATTCAGAAGCAGAGACTACATTAAACCACAAAATAGTTTAGAAGCATCAACAAACTTTGCTGTTTTTATTTTTCATTCCTAGGAACATGCATATATCTACATTTATGTCTTTGTGGAAACACTATAGCATTTTTTTATATTACATGGAATTCCTGGGGATTGAAAATTTTTTGAATTATATTTTTGAAATTTATAATTGATAGTATATAAGAAAACTCTTGTTTATATCACATATGTTGTGGCCTGTCACCATATTGAATTTTATAATAATTTTTTTAGGAAATACTGTTGGGTTGTTTGGGTAGATAGCACTTCTGAAATTTAATTTGATGGGAAGAGTAAATGTGATGTTTATTTAGAAATTTTTAAGCTGGAAGGGATTTTGTAGTTCACTTAATCCTTCATCTTCATGACTTAGAGAAGTTAAGTTTATAGCACCCCCACTTTACATTACGTAGCAGTGTGTAGCAGACTAGATATCTCTCTCTCCTTCATCCTACATTCTTTGCCATTATCCTTAGCAGCTAATCCTACCTTGACTTCTTCCAAATGTAAGAGCTCTATGCTGCACTGTGTCCTTAATTCCTTTTGATTTCTAGAAGGTTCCTCCTGTGGTTGAGCTGCATTTCTGCTTTCTTAGGGCTAGTGTGTCATTTGTGTTTGAAAGATACAGGAGGGATGGTTTTCACCAGCTTCCTAAGTGTCACTATTAGAGATTCCAATGGCTGTGGAGAAATCTGTGTTACTTGTGGGATAAAGGTTTTGGAAGCACTTGAAGGTCTTGTTTTTTCATGTAGGACCCATGTGAACTGGACATCTGTTGAATGGAATAGAATGTTATGTGATGTTTCAAGGTTTTCTAGGCCCATGAGCGAGCATTTGGCTTCAGGAGGGCTGAGTGTCTTCACCCCAGATGCCCGCTTACAGTCTCTAGCAGGATTATGACTGTGGAGGGTAAGAGCAGGTTAACTAGGGACAGTTGCTTCTTACGCTTCATTACCGGGCGAGGTCTTGGTGCCAGGAGGCTCCATCCAAACTCATCGACAGAGTGAAGAGCCCTTCCATTAGTTCAGACTCCCAAAGGCAGAGTTTTTCTTTAGAGCAGAGACAAAGAAAGTAAGGCCACACTGCAAAGGAATTCCCTCAGTCCATAACTGCTAATTGGGCGATTGTTCTGCAATTCTTACAGTGCCAGGAAATAAGAACCCACTAGCCTCACCCATTGCTTGTAAACTTCCTTTGAGATGGATATCTTTTTAAAAAATTATGCTGTCAAGTTTGATATGCTCAAATGAAACCTTTTCTCCTCCTCTTAGCAAGGGGCTTGCTGTTCCCGCGTAACCTCTGTGTTGGCTCCATGGAACATTTGCGTTTGGCAGCGAAGTAACCCTGCTCTGTTCTACCGAAACCTGTGGTTAATCTCCGTTCTCCAGCTTCAGGTTTAAGAACAGAGAACAAATTTGCCCTGAGTCCCTCTCTCTATAAAATGCTGAAGCTAGGCAGTCTCAGCTCTCCAGAGGTCTTTGCTTCTCCAGAGGCAGAGCCTTAGTCTGATCTGTGGGAGTGAAGGCTTTGAGTTCTTTGGGTTTGAAGATAAAAGAAAGAGAGAGACATCTTTCTGGGACACCTTGCAGACCCCGTACTCTTGAATAGTTGGATCTTTAAGCATGGCTGTAATGAGAGCTCTCTACTCTTTCATTATTTCTCTTGTTTTGTCCCCTCCTCTCTGTTCACCTCCTTCTTCTTCCACCTCTCTACCTTTCATGAATACTTTGAAACCCACCGCTCTCTAGGTAGGCTCTACCATCTGCTCGCTTCACTGTCTTGATGGTGTAAGATGTTTTTATGTGCCTCCAAAGTGTTTGCCTCACCCTTAATTTACAACCCATAAAGGTAGCAGTATATAAAAGTAGAAAGCAGATTCACTTTCGTGCCAGGAACGTTTTTTGTGTGTGCCTGGACCGACTCTGCTGTTAATTAATTGGCTAGGCAGTCACTTTACCTCTGTGGATTTGAGTTTTAATGTCTGTAAAGCAAAGGAGTTGTATACATTCTATGTAATCATTCTTCCTGGTACATTACATTTTAAATTCAGAGTCTAGTGGTAACAGGGATAAATCTGTTTCTCATAGGGGACCCTTGTAAGTGTTTTTATCACTAATTCTAGTTTCAAGGTAGGTTTTTTTTTATTTAAGTTATGAGAGTTTAAAGCTTTTCAGATGTGAACTGCAGGGTTGAAGGGAAATTAGCATTTGTTGAACATTGGGTTTTGATAGGTCCAGGAACTAGCTAGTTCATTCTATGATGTCACCAAGCTGGTTGAAGCGATTTGGCCAAATTCATTCAGCCACATAGCCACATATCAAATGGAGACTCAGTGACTTTGCTGTGGCAAGGTCTTCTGGCCTCTCTACTGCTGAGCCTGCCTGTCCATGTCCCCACACTTCTGCCTTCCTCATGGTAATGAAAACAGAGAACGGTTGCTGTTTGCCTGGGGCAGTTGTTGACCAGATAGACTCTATAGTACTATTATGTAGTTGTGGTTCTGCAAGATGAAAACATAGGCTACTGACGGAGAATTGTTTTAAAGACTTTTAAGCCAGCTACATGGGGAGTGTTCACCAGGTATGTTGCCTGGTAGAAACTGGTCTTATGGAAGGTGAGGTTTGCATAGGAATTTGTTCAGTAATGATATTTTCTATCTGCTTCTTGCTGTACTTGGTGCACTGACTGTGCTCATGCAGGGGTATGTGTATGACCTAGATGTTTGTACATCGCTGAACCCTAGTAAGTTATGGGCACTCACTCAAGACTACTGAGTGAATAAGTCAGTAAGTCTTTTCTTTAGAAAGACTTAGGCGGGTGTGTATTTTCATGTGTTGCTCTCAATATTGTCATTGTCATCACCACCACCACCACCACCATCTCCCCGGAAGTATCCCAACAACCTTTCAAAAAAAATCTCATTTTACTTACCACCAGTTTGTGCTGCAGCTTTCCTGATATATTTCACCATTGACACCAGGCAGTTGGACCCTGAACAAATAAGTAAATGAATGAACACATAAGCATGTGTTATGTACCAAAAATCCCCAAAGGTACGAGAGATTGACCTGAGGTAGGTAGCACTGTGTTCTGTCGAGGTTGTACCAGTGTTAATCTGTCTATACATGAGGCCCTGACTCCGCTGACGCTCCCCTACCCAGAGTAGATTGAGACTCAGTTTCTGTGTGTTGGTTCTACTTAGAAGTGGAGCTGTTGAAGGCTGAGGGTGTTTGCCTATCTCAAAGAAGTCTGGGTTTCAGCCCACACTCTGCCCTTTCCATGTAGTTGATGGTTCATTTGTGCCGGAGCTTATGGACTCAAACACACGTGTGTGCCCTTTCCACTGGGACGTCCAAGAGTCTGTGCTGGCCACTTTTATGTGAACTTGACACAAGCTAAGGTCACCTGTGAGGAGGGAACCTCAGCTAAGAAAATGCTTCCAGCTCAAGCCGTAGGCAAGCATGTAGGGCACTTTTGTAGTGATTGATAGGGGATGACCCAGTCCATTGTGGGTGGTGCCATCTCTTGGCTGGTGGTCCTAGGTTCTGTAAGAAAGGAGGCTAAGCAAGCCACTAGAAGCAAGTCAGTAAAGCAGTACCCCTCCATGGCCTCCGCATCAGGTCCTGCCTCTAGGTTTCTGCTCTGCTTGAGTTCCTGTCCTAAGTTCTACAATGAGCACTGTTGATTTGGAAGAGGAAGCCAAATAAACCATTTCTGACTTTGGGTCACAGTGTTTTATCACAGCAATAGTAACCCTAAGTTATCTTCAAATTTTCACCCTTAGCAAGTAGTGTGGTCTTTGAGCCCTGGGTTTTCCCCTCTGTGAAATAGGATGATAATACCCAGAGATGTAAAATTAGTACTGAAAGGCCAAGCAAGCCTTTCATTAATATCAGTTCTTCTTTTTAACACAGAAATTAATGAATAGTATTGGTAGAAGTTACATTAGTTAGAACAGTGAGAGGGTCTGGAAGGGAATGTGTGCATATGCTGGTAGCTGGTTAACCTCTCCACCTCCCTTGTGGGTCCTGTGATATCTCAGAAGGAAGAGAACAGGGAGCTTTGCTTCATGCTTGTTTCCACGGAAAGGCAATGAGTCAGACACTCTTGAAAGTGCCGCATCAGTGGGGAGCTGCAGGTTCCTGAGGTGTGGAGTGTGTTGGTGGGGAATGGGGGCCACAGTGGTGGTAGTAATGGCGGGGGCAGCAAGAGAAGGCTGCTGGACACTGTGCTGCCCCCACTGAGCTTATCAGCAAAGGTCCCATTTCATTTTTATTTTTCATCCTACTTTAAATAATCAAATCCCATTCCTCTTTTACCCTCTGCTCATCTACTTGTACTGAAACGTGCTCCAGACATGGGGTCCTCCTCCCCTGAACGGCCAGTAGTGACTGCTTGTCTTCTGTAGGAAGTTGTGGCTTGGGCTAGGGGGTGAGGAGTGAGGATGGAGGCCTACGGTTGGTAACACACCGTCTCTCCTTCTCTGCCTGCTAGTTAAGGGGGGGGGGATGGTAACATAAAGCGCTGTGCAGCAGACCTGATCAATTACTTCACACAAGGTGCATAAAAACAGTGCTACCTAGGAGAGGGGTAAGGGGTGATACACTTTGAACTTGGACTATAAGGCAGAAACCTGGAAAATTCATTTCAAGGAACAGGTAACACTTCAGTTGTTCTGTGTTGGTGGGAATACTGGGGATTCTGGGATGGGCTAGTCACAGATTCAGGAGGGCCCCAGCTGGAGTGTGTGTAAAGGGGGGGGCCTGTGGTGAGATGCCCAATATGACTGTTAGTGCAGAAGGAAATGGATGCAGCTAGATCTCACCCCAAATCAGTCATAGTTAGTAGGATTTTTTTTTCCTGAAGTCATTTTCTCTATAACGGGGGGGGGGGGGGGGGGAAGAAGGAGCTCAGACATTCCCAGCCCCTAGATTAAATGGTAACTTCTTTGTGCAGTTAACAGCTAACTCAGTCTTTTTTGCAAGAGAAAAAAAAAAACCTAACACCACAATAACCACTTCACTTAAAAAAAAAAGTCAAAAGCCCTCCCTTCTCCTGCGTGTTTATGCGACTTCCAGTTTGCCACGTAATAGGTCTGTAGCTCTTATAGAGCTGTGTGCACATTTGAACAACAGACTGTAGAGGCATCTTTGTGAATTCCCCATGTGTCTTCTGCAGGGTTTGCAGAGTCTTAGCTATTTTAGATCGCATTCCTAGTTCAGCCATTAGAAAATTATGGGTTTTATTTGTATAAACTCAGCAGCTAAAATGGGGCTTGCAGAAAGGTGGGTGAGCTCACCGCAGTCTGCTCTGACCCAGGCAAGTTAATGACCTGCCCAGCATTGTTCACACTGGTCTGCACTGGCTGACTTCACCAGCAGTTCCACTTGAAGAGAAACATTGTTTCTTAGGCTGCGTTTGTCAGAAGCTCTTTGCTGCCAGTCCCTGAATGTGTGTGCTGCCTGGCACACATTTATAAAACCTCAGAAACAGTGGGCCTGGAATGTGTGCAAAGTACGCCTTGCTGTCTTCTGAGACCCCCAGCAGACATCAAGATGTAAACAGCTCTATGCGCACACGTTTACCCAAGTAGACACTGCCTGAGGAAGCCTTACTGTGCAATGACTTCCTTCTGTCAGTACTTTGAAGTGCAGTGGCTAAGGAACATGAACAATTAAGTATGAAGTGCCTTTGGTGATGACCCTGATCACTGTTCATGCAGAGTGATGGTAATGTATATAGAATGAAGGTAGGTAGAAAAAGGGGGCCTGGGGTGCTGCAGTTCATATTTGTTGTAAATATGAAATACGCAGGATGCTGAACTTTCAAAACTTCTAAAGACATTACCTACATGATGTACATTTTGGTGAAAGAATGAATTGCCAAAGGAGATCAGTTGCAGTGGGCTTCAAAATTTAAATATCACACATTAAAATAGCGTGTCTGGAAACCATGGGATGGCTGGTAAAGTGGCCTTTGATTTGGTGTGAGATTGAAGGACTTGTGACTAAGAAGATGCTGTCACACACAGTCAAATGGAGAAAGAATGGTGGTACGTGTTTTTAAAGTCAAAGGGAACATTGTTTGGAATGAATACAAAGTCAAATCCTTGGTATCTATATCAAAGCATCACAGTGTACCCCATAAATTAGTATTGTTATTATGTGTCAGCTAGGAAACATCCCGACACATTCCTTCTGGCCTGTTGTGAGGAGCTATTGAATTATCTTTTCCTTTGCTGTTTATCTAGAGAACTGTTTAGTCTTTTTATGAGGCACATTAAAGACAGAGGGAACCCATTTGATAAAGAAGTGTTAGCAGCAAGCTTTCTGGAGCACTCCATCCATGCTGGAGAGAAAGAGAAGCCACTGTCAGGCACTGTGTCCACAGCTGCAAGAGCAGAAATCCATTTGCCAGGCCCAGGTGACTTGAGAAGCCTTCATTCTTCTGTGTCTGTGAATGCATTCTTGGGAGGATTGCTGCTGGGTAGTGTTGCATGTCAGAGATGAGGGAGGTTTAGTTATTAACCCCACATAGAGAGGAGAGAGGGGCAACGGGCAGCTGCTGGAATGAGGAAAGGACCTGGCCGAAACATTTCCAAAAGGTCTTTTTGTTGTTTATACTTGTTAATTATTAATGTTAATTATTGATGAAAAACGGTTTTGAGTTACATGCCACACATTGTTTAGGAATGAATTATCACACTTCTTATCTGAAACTAGAGTAGATACTAAACTCTTTCAAGTAATCCATACTTAATCATTTAGGAAGATTTTTTTCCTCCCTCTTTTCAATGCTAAAGACAGAAATGTTTGAGTTTCTGGCTTGATGAGTCTGTTTTATGGACCTGCACTTTCCCCTCAGCTTTGGGTGGCTTCTAACACTAAGGAACATGCTAAGAACTGAATTAGACAAACTAAGGTAACAATTGAAGAATCCGGTACAAGTAGCCATCTCATGCAGGCTGTGGTACTATGTGGCTTGGCAGGTAGCATTGCAACATTAGTTGAGCACATGTATGGTGTCCCTCATTTAAGAGTCCCCATGTTCTGTAGCGTGTTTTGTAGGTTCAGATGCTCAAATTCTGATGAGTGAGTACAGAAGGTAATTGACGATCACTCTGGAATCAGACCAGAATGCTCTTGGAAAGAGGAGAGAATTGAGATAAAGAGGAGAGAGAAGAGAGAAAGAGGAGAGGGGAGGGAGGTGGAAAGGCAGACAGCGTTAATTTGGAGGTCTCTGGCATCCTGAGAACTGATGTGTCTTAGGACTTGGCTCTGGGAATCAGGCTGTAAATGGCACCGTTTATGCTGCTTAGGCATTGGGCTTTTTGAGTGCTATTAGATTCATTTAAGCCAGGCTTTACTTATTTTTCTCTTTAGATAGTTTTGGGCCTGTATGTTGTCTCTGTGATCTGTCATAGTGGTGTGCACAAGGAGTTAGTCACAGCACTGGCAAGCAAAAGAATCAGTCACCTCTGAAATCAGGTTCTCAGTTCCCAGGTTGGCCTCCTCAGGTTGTCATCATTGGCTGGAGAGTTTTCCCACTTGGGAATGTGTCGGCAGTGGCTCTACCAATGTAGCAGCCTGGCTTGGATGAGGTCTTTCTTCTGAGAGACCAGACATAAGCTTCCCTCTATCTGGGGGTGTGGTCACGATGGGCTGTGTTTCAGATCACAGATTCTCCCCGAGGCCTGGGAAGTTCTGCCTCAGCTTCGAGGAGGTTTTAGTCTGATAAACTTTGCTTTCGATGGGCTCGCTTGATGTTGGGATGCAAACTCTGCCACCGTGGAAAGGGAGAAACCAGGCCTTTTCCATAGTTGCTGCCAGCTCTTGTTTTCTCCAGAGAGGATTCCCGGTAGAGACAGTTACACAGAACAAATAATGCTTGTAAATGAACACAGTGTTCTTGCTTGAATGTTTCCCATAATTCTAAAGAAATATAATACAGGTAAGTTTTTTATGTTCTCATTGTGATTTTTATTATGAGAAGCAAAAAAAAAAAAAAAGGATTAAGAACTGGAGGAAAAGCTTTTCTTTATCAGTGGCTTAGGATTTCATATCTCTCAAATTCTGGTCACTATAAAATCATCTAGTTTCTTGCCCTTAGTCATGGTTGATATTTCTCCTCTTTTTTTTCACATAGAGACCTTTGAAATATTTTTATTCGTAAGTGAAAAATGTATTACAGCTTTATTTCCTTTTATTAATAGTTCCTTTTTGCCCTTAACCACTCTGACTTTTTGGCATTCGGAGTGCAGTGAGCTCATGCTTAATCATGTATAAACAGCCATCTAATTATATGGTTTTGAATTTTCTTCTGACCAACTAAACAGAAATGACACAGAAATGAGGAACCCGACAGCCCCCCCTGACAGGGGGATACCTGGCCTCGCTCTCTCTCTCCTTCCCTCTTCATATGTTCAGGAGCATGCATGTTTCAACTTATCAGTAAATCAGGTGCATTTGCCAAGGTTCTGCGGTAAAATTGTTCTTTTCAAGGCTACGTGACAAAAAACAAATCTGTCAAGCTGAATTATATGTCTTCTTTTCATACCTCTTTCAAACTCTATTCTTCCCTCCTCTGGATGGAGGTGTTACTAACATTCCTCTTACTGCTGGTGTCAGGTGACAGGACTCCACTCAGGGCAGGTTTCCCAATCTTTGTCCCCCTGCCTTCACTTTTGAGGTACAAGTAAGAACTATCTCAGTTGTCCTTCCCACCCTCCTGTAACTCCTCTGACACATTTTTTAAAAAGAAGATAGTTGGAAATTTTTATGGAACAAAGGTGTTCTCTCTGTTTAAATGGAAAGGGAAAATAGTTGACCAGCTCCTTTTGCTTTCTCATCACTGGATAACAGAATTCTGAACGCAGAGCAAAAACTCTTGGGTAGCTTGACAATATCAACACAGATTGTTTATTATGCTTGATAGCAGAAGTGGAGAGATGAAAAGTTCCCACTGAAAGACAGTGTCACTGACCTTCTGGTATGTGGAGCCTATAGTCATGGGACAGGAAGAAGAAGGGATGGAGGTGGGGAGTGGGGTAAGGGGCAAGGAAGAGAAATATTCATAAAATACTAGACAGTTTTATTTATTGCAAGGCAAATGAATTTAGAGCAATTTGACATTTAGATCATTGATAGGTGAATTTGCTATTGGTGACTATGGTTGGTAGTATGGTGTATACCTGACATGAGGATAGATTAAAATTTTAATTTAATAGACATAGCTATACATGTGGTATGAGGGATATATAAACTACTTTGTGATGATTATTTCACTAAACTACACACACACACACACACACACACACACACACACTACCAATTGCACTTTAAATTTATGTACCATAAACTTACATATTCTAATGCCAAGCTTTCTGTTTGTGTGTGCTTTTGAAGATAGGATTTCACTGTGTGGCTCAGGCTGCACAGGAACTAGCCATGGAGAGACTGGCTTCAACCTAGTGGCGTTCTTCTAAGTGCTGCGATTGCAAGCATGTGCCACACTGTCCACCAAATGACACAGTCTATAATTCAAGCTTAGGCATTTTCTGCTTGTCAGTTATACTCTGTTGAAGGTAGACAACAAGAAATAAATGCTTTCTTTTCATTATTTTTTGTTCTTGATGTTTTGCAAGAGGAGTATTTGAAAAGTAAGTCTGCCTGCTATCATACCAGTGAAGAAGTGAGGGCAGATACTTTTGAAATTTGGCCAAAGTAACATATTTCTTCATTAGTCCTTTAGCCTTAAAACATAATTTGATTTCTCAATTTTTTTCCTGAAATGTACATCTCTTTAAATGGTAAAATTTCATACACTTAGGAGATTTAGTTTGGAAGCAAAGAGACTCCAGCTTGAGAATTTACAGTTAGCAAGGTCCTGCTGAGGTTAATGCTTAATGGTTGAATGTTGAATAATTGAATAGCTAAATCCTGCATGCTGAAAATATTCTTGTAATATCTTCCTGTCTTCCTGTCCATCCTATTCTAAGTCAGTGACTATAAGGTAATAATTTATTGCAGACTTTGGATTTCTTTCAATATCCTCCATCCTTTCCTGTTACCAAAAAAGCCTTAAAGTGAGGCTTTTTCCTGTAGTTAGTTTTGTTTTATTATGGAACATGCAAGAACAGAAGGAAACATATCCTGGGTACCATATATTATTTATGTAATAAGACTGCTGCCACTCGGCATCCCATTCTTACCCACTTTGATTTCCAGCTTTGGTATTCAGATTCACACAGGTAACTAACACTCCTTTTTAAAAAGTATTATTTCAGGCAGAACCTAGGCACAACTTATAATTTGGATTTTTTTCCCTCTGTACTGGAATCAAAATGTGTAAAGATTATTTCATGTTCTTTTGGTGAGACTGCAGACTGGGTCTGCTAGGTAAGCGCTTAGCCACTGAGCTATTCTACAGCACTATTTTAATGTTGTTTTTTTCCCCCATTTGAATTAAAATTATCTTGTGTGCCCTGTGTTTTTGTTGGATGGATGATGTGCAGCACTTGCATGCAGTGCCCATGGAGGCCAGCGGAGGGTGCTATATCCCCTGGAACTGGAGTTACACAGCTACACACATTTGTGAGAGAAGGTGGCATGTGGGTTCTGGGAATTCAAGCAGGGTTCTTTGGGAGAGTCTCTAGTGGCAACTAACCGCTGAGTCATCTCTCAAGCCTCTGAGTTTTTAAATTTGTGTGTCTGTGTTCACGTTTGTTTGTGCACATGAGCCTGTGGCTGTCAGAGGTCAGTGTCTATCCTTAATTGTTTTCTGCCTTATTCTTTTGAGTCTTTCATTGAAGCTGGAGTTCAGTGAGAGATTTGGCTAGAATAGCTTGACCAGGATACCACTCCTAGGTATCCTCCAGCTGTCTGCACCCCAGCAATGGAATTACAGTATGCACCGCTGTGCAGGCCTCTGTGTGATTGGTGGGGATGGAACTTGGTTCTTCATGCTTGCTCGGCACACACTTTAACAATGAAGCCATCTCTCTAGTCCCTGCTTTTGTGTTTGGAGCGAGAGAGTTCCTGTGGACTGCAGTGCTCTATCTCCTATTCCAGCCATTATTGGTTGAATGTTACTGCAGGCAACATGGCTGACTCAGCATGCACAGGGGACCTGGTAATACAGTCACAGTCACCAACACTAACTCACCTTGAGTCATGGCCAAAGACACTTACATTACTCCATTTCTCTCTTAAGTTCACGAATAGCATTAAATAAAAGAAACAGCAAGTAACTTACAGTGTGAAAGCTCTAGCCAGGTTGATTGTGAGCTTTTGGTTTGTGATGTTTGAATCTTATTTTTATATTTTGGTACTTTGGTTACCATTGTATCATTTTATACAGTGATACATTTTTAAATCAATAGGGTAATTGTTTTGGGCTTTATACTGCTCTAATTTTAAATGAATTTGTAGTTGACTTATGATTTCACCTCATATATACACATATATGTAAGCTATCTTTATCTATCATCTATCATCAGTGAAATGGTTTTTTAAATAAAAGCATACCTTTTCCTATTTCTGTAATTGGTGAGATATTTAGTCTCAGTCATTGTTGATGGGGTACCTTGATATTTTGCAAAGCTGAGGATAATACCCCAGAATCCTTGAACAGAGCAGAAAACTCAGAATTTCTTGGCTTCTTTGTCAGATTTCTATAGAAATGCCCACAGACCCAGTCCTTCCTTATGTTCTCTTGGACACAGGATGCCTTGTAGGAGCTTGGAGCCCAAGATTCAATCCAAAGACTGGCCTTTGCATGCTTTGCAAGCAACCACTCCCCTATCTTTACTGCCTTCCCATGGGAGCTGCCACTCTGCTCTAGGGTCCATCATACTGCTGTTCTTTTAGGCCTTGACTGGTTCTTTCTCTCTCTTTTTCTCCCTTTCTTTTCTGTTTCTTTGGGACACAGTCTCTTGTTTGGGAAGGTTTTGTCTTCTGAGCACTTAGTGTCATCCCAGTGAATTTAGGCTTCATTCAGAACTAGAAGAGAAGACAAATTCAAGTGGTGTGTCCTTTTAGCACACAGGGGCCTGAAACAAGCTATAGTAATAATCCAGTCCATGAACTTCAGCTACTCTGGACTATGGAGCCCAGAGAACAAGGGTCAACAGATGGGAGGTGTCAGAGGTTATTTGTCTGATGAGACAAATGAACCCTCTTGAGGGGCTTCTAAGAGTAAAGCAGGGTCCTTTCCATTTCTTAGAAGTGTGACTTAATGTTTGACAAAATGGATATAAAGTTCATCGCCATTTATTGATTGTTGCTTCTGAACTATTTGACCAGGAGACCATGTATGAAAGGTGGAAGAACAAAACTGTATAGATAGAATAGGTGTTGCCTTTGAGGAATTCCTGTTGGTAATTCCTTAAGTATGCTTAGCTACTAAGGAGCTGTATCTACTATGAAAGACGGTGGGGAACTGGCTTCCAAACCAGGTATTAGATACCTAAACTATTCCAGAAATTTATATTAAATAAAAATATTTACAAGGTTAGACTACTTTCCCTTAATCTTGAGGGAGGGAGGGAGGGAGGGGGAGGGAGGGAGGGAGGGAGAATCTAGTGGTTGTGGGGATTGTTTGCAAGTAGAGACTAACTTTTCTGAGCTGATTCCAAGGCATCATGGTCTTCACTGGATGAGTTGGCTGAAATTTCTGTGGATATTACAGTAAAAAAAAAAAAAAAAGGCTATTGTAGGAGTCAACTCCCACCTTGAATTTAACAGTTTTTATTATATTTTCAGTATAGGAGGGATGTTGGGAGAAAAGGGAATTCTATCCCTTTTCTTTAAAGATCCGTTTTCCGAAGGTAGGAATGAGATCAGCAGTCAAGGTTTTCTTGAGATAGCCAAGGAAACCTAGAGCAGTATCCTGGTGAAGCAGGTATTAGATGTGAGAAAATGAAGGAAACTATGGCTGTGTCCCTGTTCCTTGATGGTCAGAATGCTCCTTTCTGATTGGGCATCCTTGAAAGTATAGGTGGGCTCTTCTTCTTATGTCAGAAACTAAGATACCAGGAGCTTTCACAGCTGTTAGGTGTGAGGATTAAGAAGACTCTGAAACCTCAAAAGGATCCTAGCATTGTGGTTTTAATATCCTCTCCCAACTCTGTGGGCTTTTCAAGGAGATCATGGGATATATAATACCCTAAAAGTGAGATCAGCCCTCCATGATTTGGGGAAGAAGGGTATTGTGTGAAGAAAACTTTTCCTGGGGAGATACAACACACTTGTCTACTCACCACAGACAGGGAACCCACAGTTCCAAAGTGTGGATCCTACGGAAGTACATCTTGGTGAACCAGTAAGTTTTATAGGAGAAAGAAATGATTCAGACAGCTTCATCACTGAAGTGTGCCCCAGGGTGGGTGACAGCTCACAACAAGTAGAAGCTAGAGAACACTGCACAGCTTGCAGGCAGCTCATAGGAAAGTGCCCTTTCCAGGTGCCTTAGTTGGTCTAAACCCCTTCCAGGCAGCTTGGTTGGTCTTTGCCATTTGGTTTGTCGAGAGAACTCTCAACATTTATTGTTTACTCTGCCTGAGAGGGGCCTTGTGAATCTGGTCAGTTTCAGGGACTTCCTGAAGCTATTTTGAGTTGTTTACTTTTTTGGTTAAAGAGCTCCACCAGCAGGATGTAATGTTTCAATTTTGGAGGGGATTGTTAATAAAACAGAAGGTCATTTTTACTCCATGAGTATGCGATCTACTTCCTTGGCATTCCTGAGCCTCCTAAGGACTCTCAGAGTAGCTCACAGTGAGGCGCTGTCCTTCAAGAATACAGAAAATTAGAAACTTTGCACATTATGAGTGGGAGGGAGTATGGACAAAGGAGGAAGCTGATCTTTCCAGCTGTCATAATGCAGAAGCTGAATATATCATCAGTTGTATCTACAGGGACCTTATTGTTCTTGAGTCTCATAACTCACACCCATCTAAGAAGGAATTTCTTACTTTATTTGTGGTTTTGGACTACATCTGCTTTGTTAATTCTCCACAAATCACAATCAAATATCTACTATATATCAAATATTCAGTGAGCCACAGCTTTCTGACAGAGTGGCCCTACCCACTGGTTCATCTGGTGAATTGTGTGTGATTTTTCTCTGGTAATCTTTGGTTTGGAAATAGCTCACTTAGGAGATGTATGACTTAGATTTATGAAAGAAAGATCTGGAACCTAGTGTGTTCATTCTTGCTCTCTCCCTCCCTGACTCTCACCCTCTGTCCTCTTCTCTCCCCCCCCCCCACTAATAAAAATATTGGGTTTTTCCTGTCATCTCTGCCTGGATTTTTCTAGACTTGATCCTGAGATCATGACAGTGTCTTCCTAGCTTGGTTTCTGCCTTCAGTCTTTGCTCTGCCTCCATGTTTTCTGAAAGTAGTTGGACCGTCTTCTTCATAGTCACTATCACTCCATGCTTATAAACCTGCTGTAGCTCTTGTGCCTGCTTAGGTGTCTGCAGTTCTTTAGGAAGACCAGGGACTCCTAAGGCGTGTGGAGTACATACTGTGTGCCGATCAGGCACACATATTTTGATTTATTCCTTTCTTTAAGCAGCCTTATGAAGGTGAGAGTAGTTTCCACTCCTGTTTTCCAGATGAGCAACAAAGGCACAGAGTTTAAGGAACTTGCCAATTGTCATGGTCATGCAGCTTTTGAGTCCTCTTTGGCTCCCTGTCCATCACTATAGTATCTTCTGTGCCTCTTCCACAATGCTTTCTCAGCACATTTGTCTCACCTCACCCTGATCATCTTATTGTTCATACTGTCCTCTACCCTCCAGCCATGGAGAGGATCAGTTAAGAGTCTTACCTTTCCCACCAACCTTGTACAGGTATGTTTCTTGTCTGTGTTCTTTCTGTACTTAGCATTAAAGCAACTTAATTCAAGATTGGATGTTGCTCAGATTCTCCTCATTTAAATTCCTCCAAATGGCCAGAAGATTTTGCAGAAGAGTTTATCCTGATGGCCTGAGATTGCATTACACAGCACAGTGCCAAGTCTGCAGTAGGTCATGGCTTGCTCATGGCCTTTGGGAGACTAAGTCAGTTTTTTTCACATAAACTATGCTTCATTCCTGCTTCCTCTCTCTTTTTTTTTTCTTGTGTTTATGGAAATCTTTTTTCTAAGCAGTGTCACCTTCATACATTTCCACAGTTGAATACAGCAGACAGGGCCTTGGTGTAAGCCCATCAAGCTAGAAAGTATGCAAGGATAGCCTGACTCATCTGTGAACCAAAACTCCCCTGAAGTATCTAGTACAGCAGAGAAGCGACCACCGTAAACCGATAACTGACCCGTGAGCAGTAAATCACTGAATTGAGCCTGTGCTCACCTTCAGGTTTTTGAGAGTTAACGATTTGCTTATTTAACAAATACATCTGCTTTCTTCTCTTGGGATTGTTGGAAATTTTGTCAAGGGGAAAGCAGTAAAATGTGCTTACATTTCCTCTTTGGTTTTCGAGGCTAATTGTGGGTGAACTTTGTTTAACACCCCTGCTAGAGTAAGAGTCTCTGTGGAACAGAGAAGCTTTCAGTTAACTTGGCAAATCGTTACAAAGGCGAACATGAGGGTCAGCAGGAGCCCTCTCTACTAATTAGCTGATAATTGATGTATAATGGCTGAGTGATGGGACTTTAGACTATAAACCCCAGGAACGATGCTGAACTTGCCTTCCATCTTTGTGAGTATCTGGGAGCTATGTATTCCTTATAACATCTCGCCGGAAGTGCTTGGGAGTGTTGGGAAGCGAGGTGAGGGTTGATGCCCACAAAATGAGGTCATAGGAGTACCGAGGAGCATAGGGCAGTTTTCAGTTTCTCAGGTATAAATGTGACTCCATTAAATATAGGCACAAAATAAAATGGGTAGGGCTAGTGATTCCATTTTCTGTGGGCAACATTCCTGTAATGCTGACTAAGGCTGGAAGCATGTTGGTATAAAAATTATACCCCTGTGAAATAAACACAGAAGAATCAAACTGAACCCCCCTTTCCCCCGCGAAGGGAAGCCTGAGGGGGATTGCATTATTTGTGGGACTCTCCTTGGGTTAGGATCTGACCTGTTTATGTGGTCACTTTGGGAAGGAGTCATAGGATTGAGTTTATATGATGCACAGCACACCTTAAACTTTACCTTCCAAGTCCTAATAATTTAATTATAAAAATCCCTGAATTTACTCTTTAAGTAACTTCTATAACCATTGTTTTCTGAGTTTTCATTGCCCACACTGGGCCTTCTTCACTGTCTACTTTCTGTCTCACCCATTGCTGTTAGTCTTCCTGACCTCTTGGAGAAAGCGTTTACTCTGGGGTGAACTCCCAGTGGTGTGTGTGGCATGTACCTTAACTTCCAGCACAGAGCCCCCGATGGTAACCAGCCAGTTATACCAGCATTATCTGGTTAGTGGACTCAGAGCAGCGTCTAGAAATTCACATTTTCAATGAAACTGCTATTGTGATGCTAAACAGAATGCACGACATGGAATCACTGATGATGTGAAATGTCCAGCTTTAGCCTCTGATTGTGCCAGCTCTCTGTTCCTATAACAAAATACTTAAGGTAAATTAACTTACAAAGACAGTAAGTTATTTTGGCTTGTGGTTTGAAACCATTCAGTACACAGTGGCTCCATTCCTTCTGGGCATGTGGTAATGTACATGTGATGGTGTTAACACAGGAGCAAACCTCTTTGGAGGTGAAAAGGGAGAAAGAGGAGACCAGGGCCCACAATCTCCTTCAGGGGCACACTTTCAATGATCCAGCCTCCTGTTAAGCCATCCTTTTACTGTTTCTATCAGCTCCCACTAGTTCCTGGCTCTTGGAGGACATTCCAGGTCTCAGTAGTGGCCCATGTCTTTTGGACTAACCGAACTGATTGATCCCCCCTCCCCCAGCGTTGTTGGTTTTCTTGCTTTGTGCTGGAAACGCATGCTACAGGAACCCTGCTCCCCTTTATTTATTTCCATGACTATACCCTGTTACTTCCTTTTCATCTATGCGTCTTTTCTTCCTTTATTGTTTTAGCTTATTAATTTCCATAGAATTAGAATATTATTCTTGAGTGGCTTCCCTAGGAGGAGCAGCTCCTAAAATTTCAGCCTCCCCAATATGTATTTTACATGCCATTTGTTCCTCTGAGAGATTCATTATGTATGTGGTAAGAGTTATGAAAAACCTTGTAATAATAAAAAAGTAACTTTTGATTTATTAAGGTAGTTGTTTGACCATGGGCCTCTCCTGAAGCCCTCCTGCCCCAACCACTTAAGTGATACACCTTTGGAAATACTGAAGAACACTGAGAAACATCTGTAGGCTAATCTTCAGAGAATTATCTATAACATAGTAACTGCTCTCTTTCTTCTTTGAACGCCTGTCTATAGTTTAGCTTCATATTTAGTCCTGCACAGTGCATTAACCTTATCTGATGGCTCCTAGGTGGTCTGTCTGATGTCTGAAGATTGTCAGCTCTGCAATGACAGGGTGCTGTATCCAGTGTTTCTTATCTGCCATAGGTAGTGTGCAGTTTTGAACACCTGCTCATGTTTTCATTCTGATTCCTATTCTTTGGTGTTTCTAGCCATTCACTAGCCTCACAGTGACATACTGTACATTCATACACATTCATTTCGTGGTCAGTGCTGTGCTTCAGCGGGGAGACATTGCAGATTTGTTCAAACACTCCCCAGTAAGCCTAGGATGTCTGCTATGCAAGAGTTCATTGTTTCCAGTTCTTAGAAGGGCTGTGCGTGAAGGCACAGCAGGGCTGAATATCTGGGTCCAGTGGCCACTCTAGCTTGGTTTTGCACGGGGTCCTCAGAGAAACCTGTACATCCATCTCAGGTGAAAAGCATGTACTTCTCAGAGTTCTCTCAGATACCTCATGCATACCCAATTTGAGAAAAGAGAAAGGAGCCAATATGATACAATGCCTTGCCCCAAGCTATGCACTGTAGTATGATAGATGAACACCCATGTTTCATTATAAGACAGGAATTTGTGGGATAAAGGTAGATTTATTTCAGCATTTGCTTTGAGACTTTATTAAAATAGCTATATTTTCATGGTTTCTCTTAAGAACAGATGGGGGCAATGTATGATAAATCATATTGCTTTTAGAATTAGAACATACATATTCATGTTGGTAGAACTTAGACATGTGGAAGGATACACATTTGGCTGTTTGAGTTCAGTGTCTTAAAAGAATACTGCTGGAACTAGGAAGACATGAAAATATCATGGGTTTTTGTGTGCTTCTACATTATTTGACTTTAATGCATATTATTTTAAACTTGAAATGTAAATAAATATGATCCCAACAAGATGTCACTCGTACAATGTAGGCAGTGCTTTTGATATATGCTAAGTTAATAAATTCAGGGCCTAAGAATATATGCTATAATCCTAAATGTAGTTTGCAACCTTTGGTGGGGGGATTATCGTACTTTCGAGAATATTTCTTCCATATCAGAATACCCTGTTGTGTTGATGGAGGATAGATTGTAATGGCAGAGTTCTGAATGATATCCCAGTGCTCTTCCTGTTTGGGCCCCAGAACCAGACTGTCTTGTCTACTCTATCTGGGGCTACCATATTGCTACATACCTACCTGGTATGGCTTGCCTTGTGTGACATCTCTGTCCTTCTGGCTAAGTTTATCCATAGAAGAAAGCAAGAACCATTTCTTGAGCCATTCTTTCCTACTTAGTCTTGCTTCTACATTAGAGAAAGACTGAGAAGTTTCATTTTTTAGACAATGAGGAGTTAGCAAGAGGTGTTGGTTCCTTTTGGATACATAAATAATCATTTCTACCATTATGGCTCAATTTGTGGTACTTAAAAATTACTCTGTAGCATGGAGATGATGGTCATAGCCCGAACTCTTGACTGGGCAGACACTGTGCACATTGATTCTCCGTAATCCTTAGAGCTATCTTGTAGAAGAACCTGAACTGCAACATTGACCTGCTAAACGTTCCATAGGGTGGCTGGAGAGGACAGACACTTTGTCCCATGTGAACTCAAAACATTTTCCATCGCATTTGAGATCCACTTGCTGTTGAAAGTGGTATAAGTGTTTAGGGGCTAACGAGCTAGTTCATTGGTTAAGAGCACTGGCCGCTCTTCCTGAGGACCTGGGTTCTGATTCTGAGCACCAAATTGGTGGCTTACAACCAACTGTGAGTCCAGTTCCAGGGGATTAGAGCCCCGTCCTGGCCTCTGTGGGCAATATAAGCATGTGGTGCACACACACATACATGCAGACAAAACACATGTAAGTTTTTTTTTTTTTTTACAAACTCAAAAAGTTTTTAAGAAAAAAAATGGCTTCTTTCTGGATTGATTTAAAGAAACTGTTCCATGCATGTTTAAGTGTTTGGAACTAGAAACAGTGGTAAAAATTTGAGCTTCGAAGTTGCAAAATTTTTTCTTCTGAATGACCTAGACTGGCTTTCAGCTATGCCTCAATTTTGTGATGACCAGGAACAAAGGAAGGACTAGACTTATAAAAACTTTGTTTGTTCAGTGAAAGGTTTATTGAGAAGTTTAAGAAAATACAATTTCGGGGACCAGTGAGATGACTCAGCAGCTGATGGCTCTTGCTGCCATCCCTGACAACCTGAGTGAGAGTCTCCAGATGGAAGGAGAGAACTAACTCTCACAGAGTGTGCTCTGATTGTCACATGAGCACCATAGCATGCAGCCTACACATATGCATACAAGCGCACACACAGGCAGACAATGAATAAATAAATAAATAAATGCTGAAGATAATACTTTTTTTTTCTTACAGACTTTTGAAAATAATTTTTAATCAGATCTGGGGAATTTAAAAAAAATTTCTTTCCTATTTCTATAGTATTGCTTTGTTGTGGAATGCTTGTGAGGTGTTTCAATTGTGATTAGAACCTTAGTCTAAGGTAGATTCTTTCTGAAGCAGTGAGCAGAAAGAGTGTTGATGGGAGAGGTGAGTGAAAAGTGGGTAATGGTGGAGGCCATCCAGGGAAGGACTGCTTCGTTTGTGTGTGTGTGAATATGGAGGTCAGAAGACAACTTGGGTGTTGTTTCCTCAAATTCCATCAATTTTTTTTTTTTTTTGTGTGTGTGGGGGGGAGGTGTCTGACTAGCCTGAAACTTTGTGTTTTAAAATGGCTGCCTAATAAGCCCCAGGGATCTGCTTGCCTTCGTTCCCCAATTCTGGAATTACAAGGGGACCTGGTGTAATTCACATGGGTTGTAGTTATTGAACTCAGGTCCACATATTTATAAGTCATGCAGTTTATCCACTCTGCTATCTTACGGCTCCAAATTCAGCTAAATTTTTCTAAGCATTTAGTAAGTGCCACATACTAAATATATCACACATATTAACTTTTTCAGCCCTCTTAACAGCTGTACAGTTCTACTGGCATTAAACTCATTTTAGAATCAGGAAACTGAGACAGAGCGAGAGCGGTTAAGTAATGTGGGAAGATTATAAAGCCAGTAGGTGGTGGGGCTAGGATGCAACTGTAGGTATGCCCTTTCTCTCACTGTTAGCCTCTCCCTTCTTGTCTTCCTTTAGCCTTTCAAATTTTCCATCAACCCTCAGTGCTCTGGTATCCAGTGATTTACTAATCTATTCTTGGAGACCTTTGGAGTGTGGCTCAATACTGTTCTTCATATAGCATGATCCTGGTTTAGCCTGTAGTTGCTCTACATGCATTATTGGTAATATATGAGCATAGTATTTTCTTTATTAGAAATACTACCTTGCTGAATGCCTTGAATTTTATGATTATATTATGATTATACATGTAGGGATTAAAGTATGAAATATATGACTTACTCTTTATGTTCCCAAAGTTGATATGAGCAAACTCTTGAGTTCATATCGTACATGAAGAAATGATAAAATTGGAGATTATTTTCATATTTCTTTAATCTATTTTTAGGCCTTTAGTGTTTCAGATTGCATAGAGAACCCAGATGCTTAAATGTGGTACCGTGTATATTAATATTAACCAGTTGTCTTTGGAGCAATTCCATGAGTTAGGTAAGATGACTGTTACTGTTTTAGAAGAAGATTCTAGAGCAGAGACATCTTAAGGACTCTGTCTAGTGCCACATAGCCAGTGCAGGCAGGGGGCAGTGTATGAACTTACCCATTATTAATATTTTTGCCTTCAAGATATCCTGTGTGTCAATTGGGCTGAACCATTTAGAAGTTGGTCTTCCGTAGTCATTTTTGAACTGACAAAGGCTATTACATGATTTTCCTAGAGGCAGAAATTACCCCTCATTAAAAAAAAAAAACAAAAAACAAAAAAAACCAGGCAGGGGCCTGAGTGGGGGACTTTGTCCATCTTTCCCCACTGTCTGCATGGACTACCTAGCTCATGGCTAGCATTCTATGAGGGCCAGTTGATTAGCAATTAAGGACAGCAAGCTTTGATTATGTTAGATTTGGCCTCTCGTCTTTTGATTATGTTAGATTTGGCCTCTCGTCTATATTACAGTTTTGTTAGCCTCTGCATCAATGTGAATGTGAAAAGAACCAGTATATAGACATAAGTTGTTCGGAAAGATGCAACCTGTCAGTGGTAAGTAAACCTAATCAACCTTGGCTTCCAGAGAAGAACACTCTCAACTAATGAATACACCCATAAAAGTCAGTCTCTTTCTAAGATGACCACTCAGTTTAGAAGTTCAAAGATGTGAACTGTTACGGGACTTCCCAGCAGCACAGAGCAATCTTGGCTAAAGCCTATGTGGTACTCAGAATGGCATCCTCTTGGATCTTTATTTGAGCAGTAAACACACTTTTAAACACACACCATGTTGTCTCTAAAAATAAGCGATATTTCAAAAAAGAAAACGAGTGCCCAAGTAGTTGGCACATCTGGTCGTCAGAAAAGCTGTATGGCTTGTTTTTATGGAACAACAAGCCAAGGAACATTCAAAGTTGGCCAGTTGCAGACTTCTATCTGTGATGACACCTGTTTTAAAAAAATAAAATAAAATTGGCTCTAGGCTCAAAACAGAAAGAACATTGGAAATGGGCAGAGAATTAAACATCATTTACTGTCTCATTTTGTGCAAGGAAGTATGAAGAACTTTCCTTCTTTAATAAAGTGGAACAGAAAAGCAAGGGCAGATAAGAAACATTACCATCAGTGATAATAGCTGCTGGCACACTAGTGTCTACTGTGTTGCCGAGTCCTTTGTATGTGCTGTTAATACTAAATGCAAACCCATGTTATGAAGCAACATTATTTTTTATTTTCCTGTTTGGTAAATGATAAGATAGAAATACTGACTACAAATATTTAGTAGTCACATAAAGAGCCTTGATCCCAGGCAGGCTTCCTAGGGAGGCCACACTCCTCCTCTCAAGTAGCTCAGAGCTGATCATTATGTCTGCTGTTCTGAAGAAGAATTAGAGTTCAATGGTTTGTTAATAGTTTCTCTTCATACAACTGCTGTTTACTTCCTTTTGCGAGATGGATGGTGTTATTTTCTAGAACATTCTCACAGCTGTATCACAAGTGTTGCCCGTTTCTGAGAAATTTACTGTTTAGTGTCACAAGCGGTCACGTCTCTGGTTAGAGGATGTTTCTGTTGGTCCATGTGTTTGGATTCGAGAGTGGCATCCTGCATCATGACGAACACACTGGGCAGAGAAGGGTTGAGGTATCTTTATTACAGAACCAGAAATGTAAGAGTCTGGCCTGGGGGGCTCTAGAGGAAGACGAGGTCAGTGCAGTGTTCTGGAGCAGGAGAATCGATGCATGATTGTTAATCTCAACGGCCTCATCTTCTGTTCAGCTTTGTCAGCTACACTGTGGAGAAGCATGGAAGGACTGAGTCAGTTTGGATTTTTTTTTAATGGTCCTTCATTTTCATAACAGACAGTTAGGAGGGCTTCCATGAGAATAGTTGGGTGATATTTAATGGTCATTGTAACCACTTTTAATTTTTATACCTCCTCAACGTTATAATAGGCCGGATTCTAAGGATGCAGAGATACATTAAACAAGGGCTTCATTTTTAAAAACAACTGAAGCAAAAAGAGAGGGGGGGACGATAGTGGGAACTAATAGATTCATCCCCTGAAGTTTGGAAGGACGCGTCACTGAGATCTGCCCTGGTGTCAGTGTGGGTGGAAGGTGGGCAAAGTTACTTTAGGTTGAAACTTTGAAAATGCAGAGGTGTTCACTAGATAGAAAAGTCACAGACAAAAGTGTGAACAAGGGGTAGAGTAGACGTCACACTCAACACACTTGGCTGTTGCAAATTCTAAGGTATACATGTTTTCACCACGTCTCTGAAGTAATGACACGGTACACAAATTTAATTAGTTGTTTATATTTTTACCACACACACAATTCAATAGGTTTGTTCATGTTATTTATTTACACACACACACTTCAGTAGGTTGTTCATGTTATTTATTTACACACACAC
>CAJQZJ010032076.1:6595842-6628199 GCA_907164525.1 Lophiomys imhausi | reverse complement strand
GTGTGTGTGTGTGTGTGTGTGTGTGTGTGTGTGTGTGTGTGTGTGTGAGATAAAGAGTGCACTCTGTGCCTCTGGCATACTAAGCGTGTACTTTACCACCGAGGTATACTTTGTGCCCGTGTATTTTACATTTTCATAAAATTTCTAGGATCATTTGAAATGAATGAGTGCTGGCATCGTAAATTGCCCTTTAAAATGTCTTAATTTGGTAATATCAGCGAAACTGAATTGTAAAATTATTCTTAAGTTTCTAGCACAACATTTATCTTGGAAGATTTGCTTTAAAAAATCATGGGGTTTATATGTTACCTTCTTCCCAAATAGATTTGAATTGAAGGTTAGTGCTGTTAAGAACTGTGTGACCTGTAAAGCCTACTATGGCATGGTGCACACAGTAGGTGCTTAACAAATACTTGTTTGGTTTACTATGGCAAGCATCTATAACTTTTTCCTAGTCCCCAATTTCCCCCTTCTGTATAAAAAAATATTTTGGAGGACTGTTCTCATTAAAGTACTAGAACTATTTATAACAATAGCTCTTTTATTACTATAGTAAGCATTAGCTTTTATTGTTTGTCTTGGTAAATATTATTTACCTGGAACTAAAAACCTTGGATTCTATCATAGTCCAAGAACTTGTGTTTAGTGGAGAATGTAATTAGGGGAAATACTTAAGGGATTGCCCGTGCAGTGTTCTCTTAGCTCTTAAGCAATCCACATCCCACTGAAATGTTGCTTTTTTCCCCCCTTCTCTCTGGCTGCTGCTCCAGGTCCGTTATTTTGCAAGAGTCTCTGGTGTCCACGACTTTGAGTCTGACAGAGAGTCAATCAGCCTTGAGTGTGAAGCAAGAGTGGTCTCAGAGCTATAGGACTTTCCCTTCACTTCCGTCCAACCACAGCTCCCAGAATGGCATGGACCTAGGAGACCTCCTTTGCTTGCCTCCGGGCACGCCAGTGTCTGGCAACAGCGTCTCTAACTCGTTGCCGCCCTACGTTTTTGGCATGGAAAATAGCCACTCTCCTTACCCTAGTCCACGGCACTCAGCAACCAGGTCCCACTCCACCCGCACCAAGAAGAGAGCGCTGTCCCTGTCCCCACTGTCTGATGGCATCGGGATTGACTTCAATACTATCATCCGTACTTCGCCCACATCCTTGGTTGCCTACATCAACGGATCAAGAGCCTCCCCAGCCAGCATGTCCCCACAGTCGGAGGTCTATGGACATTTCCTAGGTGTTCGCGGCAGCTGCATTCCCCAGTCCTGTGCAGTGTCCGGTGGGCAGAAAGGCGTGCTGGTAGCCAGTGGAGGACACACTCTCCCAGGCTACGATGAGGATGGTACACTGGAGTACGAACGTATGCAGCATCTGGAGCATGGTGGCCTGCATCCTGGACCTGTGAACAACATGGTGCTGCAGCCCGGCCTACAGGCCCAGGATGGCCAGACAGCCAACATGCTCAAAACAGAGCGCCTGGAGGAGTTCCCGGGCAGTGCCTTGGACCTGGCCTCAGCACCACCTCTCCCTCCTGTTCCCCCACCTCAGGGTCCCCCACCCCCATACCATGCCCACCCACACCTTCATCACCCAGAGCTACTGCCTCATAGCCAGTCGCTGGCCCTGGCCCAGGCTGGCCTGGATGAGGATGGGGAGATGGAGGACTCAGGGGGGAAGCACTGCTGTCGTTGGATAGACTGCAGCGCCCTGTATGACCAGCAGGAGGAACTGGTGAGGCACATAGAGAAGGTCCACATAGACCAGCGCAAAGGGGAAGACTTCACCTGCTTCTGGACTGGCTGCCCTAGAAGGTACAAGCCGTTCAACGCCCGCTATAAACTGTTGATCCACATGAGAGTCCACTCGGGGGAGAAACCCAACAAGTGTACGGTGAGTTGGAGTTTCCTAAGTCCTGGGCCACTTTTGTGGAAGGCCCAGCTTGCTCTCATGGATAGGTTTTTATCAAACAGACCAAGCAGTTAGGTAACAGTTTCTATTTGTGTGGAATGTGGATGTGTGTGGTGAAGGTACCTATTAGGTTGCTGGCCTCTATGGCTAGCTAGCACAAGGGGGAAGGGTTCTTCGATAACTGTTAGCTGCTGGTTTCTCTCACTTTCTACCTCAAGCCCCAAGCCACTGAAGTAGTGGAGGCCAGTCTGCCTCATGGTGGTCTGGAAAAATGTAGGAGGGACACAGACTCAGTGTTCTCTTGGCTACGTGGATGTTCAAGAGCAGGGGACCATGTACTGTGCCACAAGCAAGCTTTTGCTCTTTTCCAAAGTAAGTATCCTGGTTGTTGTTGTTGTTATTATTATTATTATTATTATTATTATTATTATTAGCCTGCAAAAATTTAGGCAAGAATTGGGATCTGGGAGGAATGATTCTGACATTTAAGAAAGGAATTCTCCCCTTAACAACTTGACTATTGAAACTGTCGCAGCCTGTACCCTCATGACAACACATTCTACCTTCCAGGGTTGTGAAACTCGTTAATGCTTTGGAGTGAGCAAGGAAACACCTAGGGGATACTGGAGGAACAGCAGGGTGTCATGGGATCTCACTTAATTTTGAGGGAAGAGGATTTTGTGGAAAAGCTTTAGGCGTGGGCCGGGAAAGTTGCGTGCCTTTCATGTTGAAGCGCATGGGTTTGATGTCTCACCTGCCTTCCTCTTTCCCAATACTGACCCTGGAACTCTGATCCTGGTTCTTGGCATAATTGACTGTTTTTGAATAGTAATAATAATCTTAAATGCTTTCACAACAGTTTCACACCTCACAGAAACCCTCAGGGCTTGCAAGCAGGACTTCACCCCCCGGATCACATAGATAGCTTTGTACAGGCTGAGACGGCTCACCGAGCTCTTGCAATAAAGAAGAACATATGTTTTCTATTAGTCTAGATGGACAGGAATGATTCTTCAGAGTTAGAATCGCGAATTCTGTGAGTTCCCTTAATACCAAGAGTTCTAGAGATCAGCAAGAAGCGAATGGATATAAACCAGTTTGAAAAGGAACGCGTTTGAACTGTCATCTCCCAGCTACCACCGTCTCTTTTCTGCAGTAGTGATGTAAAGTGTCTGGACTGTGTTTATGTTTGCCTGTTGATTGGTCAAACTCCGATTCATACAAAAAGCACACCATACAGGTAAGAGCTGGAGTGCAAGATTTAGAAGCACTTCTCACCATGCAGTAGGTTTTGAAAGAACTTTAAGGCTTTTTGGTGGAATGAAATTGCATTTCTTGTCATTACATTATGCCCCACGTTGTGATTTTTTCTTAAGGAAAACCTGAAGTCCATGCACAGTGAGAGTGCCTGGTTCTATGAGTGAAAAGTATAATTACATTTCAGGAGGCCAACCCTTACTCTGTCAGTAGGGTTCTGTGTTAAAAATACCAGAATGAGACAAGCGATTGAAGGCATTCCACTTTCTGTGCTTGGAACGCAGGAGCCTGTTGCAAGCAGGAAACACATCCAGGCTCTGAAGGAAAACAGTCCAGCCTTTTAGTTCTGACTAACCCCAGCTGAAAATAGTTTACTGGATTTGGCTTTTCTGAAATAAACATTAAAGTTAGAATTATATTTGAAAACTTTTACATTGCAAAATTAATTTTTATGCAAAAGGATTTCCCCATTTTCACCTCTGGTCTCAGAGTTTTGAGAGGCATTTAGCTTTACAGGGTTGACTTTTGCTAAAGTGCGTGATGAATATTAAAAATAGAAATAGTTGAGGGAAATGATAGCTGAGAGGCGAGTGTCTTCAGGCCTGTATCACTGCTCACTGTGCTCTTCAGCATGGGCGGATAAAGTAATTTTGCTTTCGTAATCTGCCCTCTCCTCATAAATAGGTGGAATATTTGCAAAACTCGGACTACTAATCCAATAGAGTAAGTACCAATACTAGAAATGCAAACCACTCACATGCTATGGTGCAAATGCATCTAGACAAAGCAAAGTTTCCCAGCAGTGACTGATACTATAATTCCACTGGTGGGAGTGTGTGTTTTTAATTCATTTGCATGTGCACTCACACATCATGAACCTTCTATCTTCTGAAGACCATTGTGTTGCTACATGTCATATACTTGATATGTGGGCCTGTAGACCACTGGCAGAAGTATTCTTGCTGTCCAGGGTTGGCAGATGTCTCACATTGTCGTCCACAGACAAGAAGGCATTGTACTTAAAGGGGATGAACATGTGCAATGTGCATCCTGCTGCCTTTGCAAAGGAAATCATCACAAACTCATGGGATCCAGGCACACAGAACTCCCAACAGTAAAATGTTTCATTGCATTGTTATGTATTGATGCATATGCATCTGAGGGTAATTTACTCAAAGGTAGAACCATGTCAGGTAAAGTGACTACATTCTTCTGGGAGAAGTGGTCTTTGGTTTTTATAGTGGCTACAAAACTGAGGAGTGGTAAAAGGAGGGTGTGTTGGGCTAAGGCCTGCTTTACTGTGAGAAGCTGCCATGGAATCCTCCTCGAGGACCAAGCTCCGCTTGCTACATGGGAGGGTACATTTTATCAATCAGTCCTCATTGTGTGACTCTGCAGCCTAACCCGGAACCTGGCATACAGATCACTCAGGATTCTTAGTGGTGCAACCAGGGGAAGGTTCTGAATTCATTATTTGGTTCTGTTCTTGGAAGTAAAGGATGGGCTCTGTTCTCAACCAAACAGCCCTACCCTTCACCAGGTTGCATTCTGACTGCATCTATGGAAAGACAAGCTGGCGTCCGTCCTTAAAGTCCTGGCTGCATGGTATAGACAGTTCCAGACAGCAGCACAGTCTTGGAAAGAAAGGCCTCAATAGACGGAGAGGCAGATCTCAAATGAATCAGAAGCCAAGATGTAGCAAGGTTATATTTTAAAGTGCCAATGTCCATTCACTCATGTCTGTTAACTAAAGTGCTTTCTAGGTGTCTGCCATTTTATTTCTACCTTCTTGCTTTTAGATCAGCTCTATCCTTGAGTTGTTGACTGTTGAGAATTCCTAAGTGTCCCTATGCCAAGTTCTGTTAAGTGTTCCTGAGGTGATGAGGTGCCCGATTTCCATTTCAGAACAAGTCTTAGAGACATGGAATCTCTTTCCCCCTCTCTCTCTCCCTCTTTCCCTCCTACCAGTTCTGTATTCCTAAGAGGATAACATAAAGTGTATCAAATCATCAAAGTACACCAACCATTCCTTAAGGCCCCCATAGTGGTGATTCCAAAAGACTATGCCAAATGCTTTCAGTCTGCTGAGATCTCTCTGCTGTTAAGATAAAGGGTGGTCAATGCCCAGTAGTGTTTCCCAGGAGGTTTTGAAGTGCATTCTGAATTATGTGAGAAGCTTGGCCAGTGAGAAACAGCCTATCCCCAGGAGCAGGGGCCCAGGACTCTGTTTAGGACCAGAACCACCTGGTCTCCTGCACAATTGAAAGCAGTTGTGCTGAGAGATTAGGGAGTGTTAAGAAGGGAATTGGGGTCGATGCGGGTTGCCCCTTACGCTTTGCTTATCTTTCCTGGATGAATTTAATCCAAAAGCAAAAAAAAAATTTTTTTGCTAAACTTCACCCACCCACAAATTTTCATGAAAAAGTCACTGACCAAAGACAGTTTTGGATTTTGTATGAATTGATTCATTTCTCCACAGGCATTTTTCCCTGGCAAAATCCAGTGTATTTGCTTTGGCTTGAATATTGGGCAGTTTGCTTTTTAAGTAGCATTAGATTATGAGCACAAGAAAATAAGTACAGAACTGGGGCCATGTGCCCATTCCTCTTGTATGGCCTGATATATGGGTCATGGGCCAGCTTTGGTCATGAAAGATATTTTTTGAGGAAAGGTAAATACGCTGTAAAGTTTTTTCCCTTCTATAAGCTTTATTTTGTTATTTTTGATAAGATTTGGCATTGATGTGATTAACATAATTATATGGCCAGAGGGGATCTTAGGAAAATATTTGATAAGATTTGGCATTGATGTGATTAACATAATTATATGGCCAGAGGGGATCTTAGGAAAATATTAATTAACTATAGTGTGTAATTATTTAACACACCAAAACCTTTATATAGGCAGCAATGTGTAAATTTTCATAGTACCAAATATTGACAAAGTATGGAGAATGGGGTGTGTGTGTGTGTTTGCTAATTGTTCTAGGAAAGGTAAATTGTTATGACCACCTTGGAGAGCAATTTGTGAATGCACAGCAAGTTTGCAGATGTCCATATCCAACAAAACCATGTCTAGACGTCTCCCCTAGAGATTCCTTCACATGGTAGCATGGAGAGCTGGGATGAGATATATGCTACATTTCTGTTTTTATTTATATAAAAGTGTAATTAACTTGACTGTTAGACAAGGTAAGCCAATTGACTATGGTTTATTCCTGTGAAACACTGTGAAAGAGTTTAAGATTAGTGAAATACACTCCACAAAACAAAGCTGAGTGTAAAATGTTACGTGAAAAATGTGGTATAATCCAATTTATGTACATTGAAACCCACAGAAGAATTAAAAGGATTTTTTCAGATAAACAGTTACGGGGTTAAGCAAATCCTATGGGCAGGGGAACCAGTAATCTTAGGGTAGTTGATATTTCTAGAGGGGAAAGAAATATGAATAAAGAGCATGTGTGAATTTTCCTCCTTGTCTTTCTGAGACACGGGACTAAAGTGCAGGAAAACCTTAGTTTCTCCCTTGCTTTACGGTTTTGACATAGGTATCCTTTCTCTTCATATGTGACATTATATATCCTCGTACTTCATATGTGACGTATATATCCCGTTTGTATTTTTATCCTAGTACAGTAGGAAATCGATTAGTACACATTCCAAGTTTCTTCTATACATGCCATTTTTCAGATGAGAACAAAGCCAAGGAAAATTGATTTCCCCCCCGCCAGGGTTATTTTTTAGCCGCTCCCTGCTTAGGGTCTGGGGCAATGTTTTGAACTTCCTGACATTGAACTCACCTGGAGTGCTTTTTAGAGCCCCAGTACCTGGCTTCCACTCGAGAGTCCGGGATATAATCTATCTGGGTATTGTTCCTATCGTTGATTCTAGTGGGTAGCATGCTGGAGAACCAGGGTCTTTCAAGCTTCTGAGTTCTGATTTTGAGCTGTTATGTAGGTTAGAGCCTAACATGTCACCTGAGTTCAAGTGTGGAGCGGCTGTGTTTAGTTCTGAGTATATTCTCATTTTCATTATTACCTGATAATGACCAGGTAGACTCGTGTTTCTTAGAATAAAGCACAGAGACGAGAGATGAAGGATTAGAGTACCCCAGGGTAGCAGTGGTAGGTTCGCAGATGGGGGTCATGTGAATTCACAGGGTCACTGTTCTGTACTAGTAGTTAAAGGTTGGATGAGACTTATTCTGAGCTACAGGCATATCATTGTCATCTTCTTACCTCCCTGAGTTAACAGTGACACTGAGAAATAATTGGGCATACATTTCCCATTTTTAAAGGAGAGTTGATCCTTTGCAAATGTACTACAGGCTATGCTCACAGCAACAACAGCAAAACTGTCTTCAGAACAGTTTTGCTGCTATGGACATTTCTGAAGAGTTGGTATGCTAAAAATATACACTGAATTTTTCTTTTTGTAAAATCTGCTTGATATGATTAAATAAATAAAATTAACATTAATATCCTCTTTGTCTCTTAAGGCTGAAATACCACCAGTAAAACATCTGGTAAGGATCAGGGACTGTAACTTCCAAGTCATATCCCACAAGGCATCAGTCTGTCAAATACCAAATGCAAACTCAGTGATTTCAAACAGTAAAATCAAATCTCAATTTTTTCCAGTTGTTTTTACGTGAGAGAGTTACGAACGTACATATCTGTGTTATACTAGCTCAACATACTGTAGACATGTATGTCACCACAAACTACAAATCCTGAAGAACAGTGGCCAGTGAAACCACTGAAGTTACCATCAGATGGGGAATTGACCACCGTCTATGTGGCGTCTGTCAAATCAGATTTCACATTCCAAAACTGGAAACCTGCCATTTGGTAGTGGTTTAATTCGATTTCTCTGTAGAAGGCATTTAATCCACTTTACCTGGGGAACTAACATTTCTTGAACTTTGCCCTGAAAATAAATTCATAACAGATTTTAGCAAATGTTTTGGAGAAAATTGTGGTTTACGTTTCTTTGTTCTGTGATTCTAGGGTTAATGAAAAATAATAGATAAGGAGAATGTCTCTAGAAGGTTAATATTGGAGAATTCATCCTCATTAAACAAAATCATTAACTACTTGATGGTTAATGTTCCTTTAGGTTTACATTTATTTTGTGGTTCATCTCTAATGTTATGCCCTGAAATAACATTTTAAAAATTAGAATTATGTAAATATTTTCACAAATGATTAGACTGGGGCACATAGGTCAAACCTTTTGAGTTTTGGTCATGTATACTTTCACAAATGTATCTTTTCTTAGCTCTTTCACACTGCAACAGTGTGGAAAATTCATTTGGCAATTTATTAAAAAGGTTGTTAGTGACCTTTGGAATAGTTTTTAGTTACCTCTTCTTTGAATGGTCATCTTGACATCTTTGAATCCAGATAGAATTTGACCCTGTAGAATGAAAGAACAAACACATTTGTATATATAAAAGGCAGTTTGTCTGATTCTCTCATCTCACGTAGATATTTCCTTCAAGTTCTAAACCAAATGACTTGGAAAGGAGTTTTTTCTTTTTTTTTTTTCTAGGCAGTTAACAGTTCCTGAAGCAATAACTGAGTCAGAGCTTCTAGACAATCACAAGATAATGGATGTGTTAACCTGAGTAGTGGGTATGTGTCAGGCAGACCCAGAACCAGGGCAGGACATACCTGATCTCACTTTTACCCAACTGTGGGCACTCAAGTGGCCGTTTCCTGTGTGAATCCTATGGAGCCTAAATAGCTGTCATTGGTCATAAAGACTTGGGTGAGAAAGTAGAGTGAAGTCTGTCTGTCCTTATTTGATAGCACAGTGATTATATTTTATTTTCTTGGGTCATAGACATGCACTTCAGTAGGGAGAAGTTAATTCTTTAGGAGAATTTTAATGACATTTAAAATATGATTAATTTGAGAAATGGTTAAATGAGTTGACTGGGCAGTGTGTTGAATAATTATCCACAATGCTCCAAAGCAAAAGGTCTTGGTTCTGTTTCGTTCGAATGTTATTGTAAACCTGGTTATAGAAACCCTGCACACATAGCACTTGTACTAACGTGAGCAACATGAGTATTCTTTGACTCACCTGATCACTGAATGCAAATTATGAACTCTATCCCACCCTGGAAGCCAGACAGATACATGAAATATTGTCTTGAAGAATTCATAGTTTTGGGATGACCCATGAGTATGTGTCAAATACAAAGCAGGGGCTATGAATGAAACTGTTTCCATGGGAAGTCAGGAGAGGCTTCCATCTCTGCCTGGAGAGACTGGACTGTCTTCTTAAGGGAATTTAGTATCTAAAAAGAGAGTCAGTATCTTGTAAAGAAAGGAAGGAGTCCATTCAATTGTGTGTGCATGGAGGGGGGGGTACCACAATATCCCATTAAAAGATATGATCCCTAAAAGTTTGGTAGTTCTAAACCCAAGGTAAGATTGGAATGGGAGGCTGTAAGAACTCCCAAAGGACTTCTGTTGTGTAATAGAGACATCATTAAAATTTGGACAATTACAAACCTAGTTAGTATAAGTGGAACTCTAGTTAATAAAAAAAAAAAATCCTTAGTACTATCTTCATTGAGGAACTGACACTGTGTTCAGTGCTTATGAAATGAATCCTTGACTCGAACCACTTCCATCATCTCTTAAGTTTACAGTTTAATTCTTTATTACAGTGGCTGGGAAACAGCTTGGTTGGCAAAGGGCTTTCTACACAAACTTGAGAGACTAGGTTGACATCCCCAGTCCTCACATAAAATCCTGAGTGTGGTGGTGTACTTCTCTAATCTTGGCACCTGGGGAAAAAGACACAGAGGGATCCCTGCTGCTCACTGTGAGCTCCAGATTCAGTGAGCAGCAGGACCCTGTCTTAAAAAATCAGAGAGAATTGAGGAAGACGTTTCATGTCCACCTCTGGCCTCTACCTGCACACACACAAATGGGCGCAAGCACCCCTCCCACCTCCACGTGTATGTGCTCACACAGTGTGTCTGTTGGTGATACACAGATTTTATTTTTCCTTGCCACGTGAGCAGCTAGGGAGCCATGTGAGTGGGGACAAGCAAAACCTTTTCTGTTGTGGACTTTAAAGATAAACAATTAAAAATCTGGGCAAGCCCAGGGAAGGGGACCAAGACTGTTTGATCAATTATGTAAAATGATTAACATGTGGACAGAGGCCTTGTGCATTATCCTCTGCATGAGTAGCTCTCCTTTAGTTAAATATTTCCTTTAATAATCTGTAAAGAGACTGAAGTACTGTTAAACAAATCTGTGGCCTGGCACTTATTATGCTGGGCTCGTCAGCCCCTTTTAAACTTTTTCCTCTTCTGCTGAGGTTCATTTTGGATGTTTTTTTTTTCCCCAGCCCACACTAATTAATAGGGAACAGAGCTAATGCTCAAGATGTTTAGTGGAAAGAAAAAAAATTAAATCAATTATTCTCGATATGATTCTCTTTTCCTACTGAGTCCTTTGGGCCAGGACCACTGAAGACCACCTAGCTCTGTAGATTTGTTCCTGGAGATGTGTTGACTGTGTTTTTCTACTTGGTTGGGTTTGCCAAGGCCAGATAATCTGAGGCAGGAGCTAGGCCTTAGGAGTACTTCCTATGGGTTTTGTGATTTGTCCTGGATCCTTACTCTAAAAGTAATGAATGGGGGCAGCTTCTCAGGCTTACCAGTCTAGAACAATTTCTGTGTTTTAGAATGTTTGTTTGATGGCATTTCAGCGAGTACCCATACTGCTGCATGTGCCCTCTGTAAGAAACTCTGCTACCTGACTTCTCTGTGGCCACGCCCTCCTGAACTCCATTCAGAGTTAGTGTGAAGCTTGTCAGCAGGTGAGGCCACACTAGACTTGAGGTTGAGGGAAGTTGTCGAGAAGGGGAAATGGAGGACTCAGCTGTATAAAAAAAAGAGTCTAAAGTAGAAATGTGTTCCCATTTCATGCATGGTGGTTCCCTCTGAGGGAGGCTCCATGCTGCTTCAAGGGCCGCTTTGCCTCATAAACGTGTTTGTCCTCTGCCCATAGTTGAGGCTTAACTTCGGAGAATAATGGAAAAGATAAATCCATGCATAGAAAAGTGAATAGCTGAGAAAAGTTTTAGTGTGTTGCTGGCCTTCTCAGAGGGAACTGAATCTTGACAAGGAAGGAAGGACGTATTAAACCTCTCCCTTCAACCAAAAATTCCTTCAGGGAAATGGAGGGGAAAGAAAGCGATTGTGCTATGAGCTGTTAGATTAATTTAATCCTCACAGCGGGTCTCAAAAATAACCTGTGGGTCTTGAGACTCAGCCTCTCTTTCTTCTACTACATACCATTTTACCATTTCCTGTTCACCTTTAGGTCCTACCATAGCACAATAATTAATATGTAGCATACCTCAAATACACACACAAACACACACACACACGCACGCACACGCACACACATACATACACACACACACACACACACACACACACACACACACACAACACTTGATGCTTAGCTGGTAAATACATTGAGGTTCATTAGTTTGTTACTTCTATTTGTATAGATATTTGAAATTCTCTACAATAAAGTATTAAAAATAAGTAAAATATTTTGACTTAACTTTTTGGGAAGAAGAATCTGCTCCTGTCTCCTTCCACAGGGTAATGGCACCTTGCTTTATTCTGGGTAAGCTATGAAAGAGAGCTGGCCAGTTTCCCAGTGTTTTTGACAGTGTCTGAAGTCACCTTGTTTAAGAATGAGGCAAGGGGTGGGGCATGGTGGTGTACATGCCTGCGGAGTTCTACAACTTCTGAGGCTGTTGCAGGAGGCTGGGGAGTTTGAGGGCAGCTTGGGATAGGTAGTGGGGGAGGAGAAGGGAGAGAGTGTAGTGATTTGAAAGGACATAAGATAAGAGGGGAGCATTGTAAAATATATTAGGATGATCTCACACTGCCATGGACACTTCCAGATCTCTGACTTGGTATAATAAAAGTTTCCTTATGTTCCAGGCTGTAATACAGTTAACTTTTTGAAGTTTCACAGCAACCCAGTATCCTTCAGTGTAGGGACGGCAACCTGAGCCTAGTATGAAGGGGACATTAATGATGACTATTAAGCAGCTGTCTCTCAAGTTTCTTCCTTCATGTCTTTGGGCCGCACTCCATCACATGGCACACAACAACTGCAAGGGAGGCTGGGAGTGTGGACTTTCTATGGACTCAGGGGAAAAGTTGGGTGTGCTGAATCAGTTCATGGAGTTCTCGGTCTCTCTGACCTGTGCAGGCCTCTTCTAACTTCTTGAAGAGAAGATGTACCTCAGTCATTTTACTCTGGATTCGTGAGCTTCCTGTGAGTGTGTTGAGCACTTGTCATCACACCGTTTGGTTTGTTTTAAATTTTTTTTCTTATCAGCACTAGCCTTGAAATTTTGTTTCTCAATTTGCTAAATCTTTCTCAGCCCAAAGCTTTTTTTTTTTTTAATTTTCCAAAGATTCCATTGACTTACAGTCACTACTGCTGGGAAACTCTCCTTATCTCAAATGGATTACTCAGTTTCCCCCACCTTATCCAAATTACACGTTCTGGGTGCATAATTTGCTGTCACTCATTATCCTCTAAGCTCTGAGGCTGTATGGTGTTTTCATAGTCCCTTCAGGGATATCTTGGTCATTATCGAGGGCAAGGTCACAGATGAATCACCAAGACACTCACCATTGTGCATAGAAATTTGAGCGTGACAGCTACTTTGCTGAGACCCTGAAACACAGTATTTCCCATCTGTTCATGAAGTGGCCTGTTCGATACACACAGTGTGGTCATCAATGTTCTTCTGTTCTCTGAACGCTTGCTTTTGGTCATGAACTGGCACACACTCAAGGAAAGAATGACAACGCACCTCTGTAGACACTTTTGGTCCATTTCCATAAATATATTCAAACAAAATGAAATTGCCCTGACTCTTTGTAATATGTCCTTTAGTGTGTTTAAACTTGCAAAATTATCCCTACAGATGACAAATTGTAAACATCATGTAAAACCACAGCCCTGGTTCAAGGCCTATCTCAGGGTTTTGCTGACATTCACCCTTCTTAGAAATGTTTAAAATGTTTTAGGAAAATGGAGCTAGGCAAACAAGCTTATCAGCAATAAAAAAAAATCATTGATTCTAATTAAGAGGCGTCACATACGCAGAAACAAAGCTGCTTTTGTATGTGGGAAAGCCTACCTGTTCTCTCAGATGCATGGAGAGCTTTCCAGTGGCTTTAGATAATCATGCTGACAAAGTTTCAGGGCCCTAACCTTTTGGCCCATCTCAAGTGACTCAGCTGTACTTGTGGAAACTTGTCTAAGGTGTTGGTGGGAGGTGTGCTGGATACAATTGTTGTAAAAGTGCAGCAGCAAGGCAAGCTCTGATTTTGAAAGCCTGGAGCTGCATCTTTAATGGAGGTGGGAAGCATTTGTGTTCTTGGGCCAGAGACCGAATGCATGGGAGCTGTTTCCTCCCTGTAGCAAGCATTCCCCAAAGCAGCCTAGTGTACTGACCCACTGCTGGTGAGGACTCCGGCCGCTCCTGCTGTCTGGGTCAGCCTGATCCTGCTCCATTGTGTGTTCCTGGAAGGTTGCATTTAGATTGTGACCCTGATTTTGTGCCATGTCCACAGAATGGGGTCTTTATGATGGAACCAGTCAGGAAGGCACTGCACAATTTGAGCAAATAATGGAGAAATCACTCTAATTGCTTACTTTATTGAGGTGGTAAATCAAAATCCACCACTGTGCCATGCACACTTTCTTTGAATTCAGAATTTAAGAAAAAAATGAACTTCTAGACCATAGGGTCAAGAACATAGATCTCATTGAATCAATGGGCAATTTAGTTCTGAATTGAGAGTACATATTGACCATTTGTAGCGTCAGTGATTTATTTTGAAAGAGTTCCATAAAAGGCATTTCTAGTTGCCTGATTGTGTATTTCCTCCAAAGACTGCCTGGCTAATTACCATCAGTGAGTAAGAGGGATCGCCAAAAAAAAAAAAAAAAAAAAAAAAAAAAAATCCATTGTATCCCAAAGGAATGATACTGCCAAGTATCCTGATGGGCTCCTGCTGTACTTGTCAAGCAGCTGTGCCTGGGAGTGAAGTTTTGAAGTTGGATGCTCTCTTAGCTGAGATTAGAATAGGCTTAATTGAAGGTGTCTGAAGTGGGGTACAGTTTCAAACTCTTAAAAACAGAATTCATGCATTTCTTAAACAAAACAGAACATTCAGCTGACCATCACTAAATCACTTTGTTTGGTTTCCTTCTCCACTGTTACAAAAAATGAGTATGATATAGAATTCAAAAGCAAAAAGAAAACCGCTATAATTGAAAAAATTCAAGTTTACTTGTATAATTGCTTCACTTATCTATTTTAGATATTTAAATATCTAGCTTATGTAATGAAGAGTTGTTCATCTAATTATAGGTATGCATTCTCTCTGTGGTCTCAGAAGTGAGCCTTAGATGCTAAATAGAGTAAAAGGACTCTATGGTTGTTGTCTCTGCTTAACTCACTCACCTCTGCACCGAGCAAGCTTTTTGTTTGTTTGTTTTTGCCAGTCACTCAGTAAGCAGTGGGCATAAAAAGAACAGTCAAAATGGAGCCCTCTGTCTTCCTTGAAGTTACACTCTATAGAAAGAAGGTAGTGAGCAACTTAGATATCAGAAAGAACAAAATTCCACTTCGATGGGAGGGATTTTGGGCTGTGTGTTGTAGATGCATCCAGGAGTGGCTTGAATAGAGTAAACAAAGAAAAGAGAAGATGGAGTGAGGTGGGGGTGGCATTGAGGACTTGATTGTTTAGGGCCTTGCAGAGCTCTGTTGTGATGGGTTTGAGTGGAGGAATGTGTGGATCTGATTTATACTGGAATCCCTGAGTTCTGTGTAGAGAATAGATTGAAGACAAATGAAAGCAGGAAGACCAAACCTCCAGGATTGGGCTTCATATCAGTAGCCTTCTGTCTGGTCATCTTATGTCTAACAGTAGAAATGGGGATAAAGCTGAAAATATATGGCTAGATATGACAGGATTTTCCAAAGCTTGGGCATGGGCGCTGTGACCTAGAAATAGCAGAGGTGACTCTCAGCCTTAGTTTATGTGTCTGGAAGCCTGGATATTCTCTTTAACTGAGATGTAGGTGGTTGTGGTAGAGTTGTGAAGGATGCAGTTTGGTTTCAGACTTGTTATGGAGTCTATTAGACATTTAAATGGTGAGTCTGGATTTCAGTAAAGTCTTGACATACAGGGCTTGAGAAGTTAGGAGATTGGCTGAAATAATTTCAAGGGAATTAAGAAGCAGAGTGATAACCACAAAGACGTTCCCTCGTCTATGTTCATAGCCGCCTTATTTATAATAGCTAGAAATTGGAAACAACCCAGATGTCCCTCTACCAAGGAATGGATAAAAAAACAAAACAAAACAAAACTGTGGTACATCTACACAATGGAATACTACTGAGCCATCAGAAACAACAAAATCATGCATTTTACAGCCAAATGGATGGAGCTAGAGAAGCTCATCCTGAGTGAGCTAACCCAGAATCAGAAGGATGCACATGGCATCTACTCACTTATAATTGGCTTTTAGCCATATAGTGCAGGATAACTATACTACAGCCAATGCACCAAAGGGAACAGGAACATAGACTTTGTTGCCTGGCAATGAGACACTTTGCCCTAGTGGTGCTGCCTTGTAGGCCCCCAGTGTATGAGGAGACTCTTGGCCCTCATATGACTGCTGAAATGGGGCGGGGGACTGATATGTAGGGACACTTCACTCCAGAGGAATGGAATGGAAGGGATAGGGGGTAGAGGGTGGGAGGGCGGGACTGGGAGGGTTGGAAAGAGGACACTGTGATGGAGATATAACCTGAAGTAATAAATAAACATGGAAAAAAAAAGAAGCAGAGTGATGGCAAAATTGCCTGTATTCTCGTTTCTGTAGCAGGCTGTGAAAGGGGAGATGAGCTGGAAGAGAAGGAAATTCCTCTGTACCACATACCTTGAATATACTTTGGCCAGGACTCTTATGTTCCCTAACCCCACCTTGTTCCTGAATGCATCTAGGAGAACTTTGAGAGGTCAGTGAAAGGAAAACAGATCAGAATGAAGAGACTATTTCTATTCTAAGTTAATCTCCCGTGGAAATATGTGCCTTTGTGCATCTAGACCAAGAGGCAAGAGACACACAGACAAAGTAAGGGGGGTGTCACACCTGCTAATCGAGGAAATTCATCATGGCCATAAGCTTTTGGCATTGGAGGTCATAGAGCTTAGGTAGTATAATAGCACCTACTATGCGAGCTGTGTAAGCCTATTGAGAAATGTCATGCTGTCATCAGAATGGCAAGGAATCCAGGACAGTGTGTGTGGATAGCATTTTAAACAGTGGGTTGTTTTTTTTTAATCTTCCCAGGAGTCATATCCCAGGATGATGCATTTTAATAAATTAATCTTAGTGAGTTTATTGCTATCTTGTTTTAGAATAAGTGTTCTCAGTTACCTTACAGGCTTGTCTTAGCTAGGGTAGACTGATGAGGGCTCATGTGGAGCGGCCATTGGTAGGACTGTCTGACAGGCTGTTGTCAGGGTCACAGTGTTTAGGAAGGGCTTTTGTGTTGCTTTTCACAGTGAAGTCCCGTGGACTTGAGGAAATTGCACTAATTGTAAGATCATCTGGTTTCGTTTCTTCTTACTGTGGGCACAGCTTAATGAAAACCCTTTTGTGCGCCATGCATTGGATTTGTTTACTGTAGAATATGACAGCGAGAGAACAAGACCTTACGTTCTTGCTTCTTAAAAGTTTATGATGTACTTGTGTGTGGCAGTAAACGTGGCTGGCTCCAGCTGGACGCCTCTTTTGTTTGATTGTCATGTCATGTCTACATCCCAAGAAGGGCGAAAGCTCTTGCTTTTCTTTTTGTATTTATCTTCCCCTCTTGTTGCCTCCCGACTCCCTCCACCTTCCCAGCACCAACTCATTCCTTTGTCCTTTCTCTCTGTGCAAAGCCCTTGAGAGAATAGGATGGAGAAAAATGGAGGTTGCGAAAGTACTTCAGAGTACTTTTCTCCATCGGAGACTGTGAAGGGAAACATGTTCGCTGCTTTGGAATGGTGGTATGCAGTCGTAACTTTGTATCACAGGGAGTTCAGGTGTATGTGGGAATTGGTTTATATATATGTGTGTGTGTATACACACACATTTATTTATTTATTTGTTTGTTTGTTTGTTTGTTTGTTTATTTATTAGGGTAGACTATCCTCCTAGGTAGGTTAGGGCATCATAACCTTAGGACTACTAATGTTTTGGGTCTTTAGGCTGTTTACTTTTGTTGGTAAGGGACTCTCTTGGGCATTGGAGACTGTCCAGCTTCGTCCCTTTGTGTCCGTCCACTAGACACCCCTCTATGACAGAAGTCATAAGAATGTCTGCAGGTATGTCTGTGTGCTGCCTACAGTAGAAAGCACCGTGTCAGGGGAGACTGACTCAGAGAGACTAACTCATGATGAGGTAGACCCATGACTTTGAGATCCCAACCAGTGCCTGAAATGCAAAACACTTGGCTTAAAAGCAATAAGCTCACTTGCCTCCCACCTCCTCATCCTCATTAAGGACCTTGACCACGACCTCTACATCATTTGATGGCAAGCTAACAGGAAATAACCCTTTATCCTTCCCAGATTGTGGTATGAAAATGTTGTAAACTGTTTCAAGCACCTTTTTTTTTTTTCAGTGCAATTTCCTTTCCTTTTTTTATTTATTAATTCATTTTACAATCTGATTTTACGGCTCCCTCCCTCCTCTCCTTCCAGTCCCATCCTCCCACCCTCTTCCCCATACCTCCATTCCCCTTCTCCTCAGAAAAGGGGAGCCGCCCCTCACCATACCAACCCACTCCAGTTCATCAAGTGAGATCAGGCCTAAGAGCAACTTCTTCCACTGAGGCCAGATATTGCAGTCCCACTAGGGGAAAGTGATCCATAAATGGGCAACAGAGTCCATGTCAAAAGGCAGTCCCCTCTCCACTTGTTAGAATATTCACGTGAAGACAGAGCAGCCAATCAGCTGCATATGTGTGGGGGGCCTCGGTCCATACTGCCTGATGTTTGACTGTGGGTCTCAGAATCTGTTTGATCTGCTGCTGGGTAGAGCCCCTCATAGGACTCTTATGCAAGGCTCCTGTCTGCAGGCATATTAGAGTATCATTAATAGTGTCAGAGGTTGGCTCTCTCCCATGGGGTGGGTCTCAAGTTGTGCCAGTCATTGATTGGCCCTTCCATCTTTATCCCTGTACATCTTGTAGGTTCAGTAAATTATGGGTCGAAGGTTTTGTGGGTGGGCTGGTGTCCCCCTCAATCCACTGGGAGTCCTGTGGGGCTTTGAGATGGCTACTTCCATCTCCCTGTCCCTCACTGCTAGGAGTCTCATCTAGAGTCACCCTATTGTCCTCCCAGGAGCATACCCTGTCAACTGTCTCCAGCTTATTTCAAAGATGGCTCCCATCAGTTTCCCTCCCCTCTCTCAGCCCTCTCACCTCTCACTCCTGCTCTCCCCTCCCCTGATCCCCTGATCCCCTCCCCACACCCTCTCCCACTCGGTTCCCTGTCTTCATCCACTTGCAGTGTCTATTCTGTTTCCCTTCTGAGTGAGATTCAAGCATCCTCCCTTGGGCCCACTTGGTTACTTAGCTTCTTTGGGTCTGTGGATTGTAGTATAGTTATCCTGTACTATCTGGATATCATCCACTTATAAAGTGAGTACATACCATGTGTGTCTTTCTGGGTCTGGGTTACCTCACTCAGGATGATCTTTTGTAGTTCCATCCATTTGCCTGCAAATTGCAAGATTTCCTTGCTTTCAGTAGTAGCTGAGTAGTATTAAGGCTTGGCTCCCATTCCTAGAACAATGGCCATATCTAGAGCTTTTCTTTTCTTGTTTTGCTTTTTTTTTTGAGACAAGGTTTCTCTGTGTAACAGCCCTGATTGTCCTAGAACTCACTCTGTAGACTAGGTTGGCCTCAAACTCACAGAGACCCACCTGCCTTTGCCTCAGGAATGCTGGAATTAAAGGCATGTGTCCTATGGTTTCTGTGTTTTATTTTCCTCCCCCTCCCCACTCTCAGCAAGGGATTGAAGTTCATCCTTAGTCTTAGAATGTATTTCTAGGGATGCTTATGGGTGTACATAGTGCAATGTTCGAAAGACGTCATTGCGTCCTTACATGAAAACTCTTATCAGCTTTTGAACATTCATGAGGAAACAATAACTTACTGAAAATGTAGAGACCCAAATTTGCAAGTTTACAATGTGTGTCTGTGATTGCCCTACCTCTTGGTTCTGGAAGTGAAGGGCCCAGTTTATGTTTCCTTCTGGAGTATCTCATTGAAGGAAAAACCAAAAGTTCCACCTTTGGTGCCGATGACCATCCTTTATAATTGTTCATTAGTTGGAAAGGGTTCTTGTTCTACTATGATCCAACTTTACTCAGAAAAGTTACACAGAGCTTGCCATCTACCACCAAGTCAAGGCTAACAGTGCTTGCAAAATTAAACACTTAAAAACAACCAAGCAAACTGGGCATTGTGGCATAGTCCTTTAATGTCAGCACTCAGTAGGCAAAGGCAAGGCGGATCTCGAAGTTCAAGGCTAGCTTGGTCTACAAAGAGAGTCCAGGATAGCCAGGGCTACCCAGAGAAACCCTGTCTCGAAAAACAAAACGAAACAAAGACAAACAAACACACAAACAAAACAACAACCAAGCCAAGTATAAGCAATTTAAAAACAGCCAGCTTTCTGGATCATAGTGAGGAAAATGGTAGCTTAATTATTGATAGTTACAATTATTAGACTTATAATACTGATTCCTAACTTCAGAGATTATTCAGCTGACGTGCTCCACACAGCAGGCTCCAGGTAAGGCTGGGTTTGAGACACCTAGTAGTAGCTGGAAAGCAACTTTATACAGCTTGCTTAGAACAATAAACATCCAACTCTGCCCTGGACAGAAGAGAATTAAGTGACAGCAGCTGTATTGAGACCATGGCTTTGGACCGGAGAGTGAGAGGGTACACAGAAGAAATTCTCCCCTCAGAGCTCACACATCCACACCTTTAAGTTGGGCTTTGACTCTGCAGAACCAAAGTGCGGTAAATTTTTCTTCTTTTAAGCTCTTCCAGTATGTGGAACTTTGCACAGAGTCAGTAGGAAAATAATGCAGTACTTTCCCTTCTTCCCCAGGGAATACATTCCAAGACCCCTTAGTGGATGCCTGAATCATGGACAGTATCAAATTCTGTATGGCCTATGTTTTTCCCTCGTATACATGTGACTAGGGTAAATTTCATTTCATGCATTCAGTATAGTGAGAGATTAATGAAGATATAATTAAGTAAGACAATGATAAGAATATAGTGTAATAAAAGTTATATGAATGTTCTCTCTTTCTTAGAACACTTTATTGTATTATCTTCTTACTGTGATGATGTGAGACAACCCAGTGTCTCTCTAAGGAAGAAGAGAGGCAGATGACACGGGGATTACGATGTCACGTTAGGCTGTTGCTAACCCTACAGTGTGTCAGGAGGAGCACTGCTGGGCCATGGTGGCCTCAGTTGACTGGGATTACTGAAAATGTGGGACATGAGACCATGGACTGGGGAGACTGCTGCCCCAGCCTCCGCTGTCCCAGTCTCCTGGCCTCTGCCTCTCTTATGCTCATTCAGGTGCTGTTTCTGCTTTTACTTTCGTCCTCGTGGCTACAGGAGCCATTTTGCAGGGTTCTAAACTTAGTCCCAAAAGTAGCAGGAGCCACTGAGATGGTCTCACAGGAGTAGGGTTTGATCAAAGCTGTTGAAACGGTTGCTTGTTGTGCAGAAAAATGCATCTGACAAGCAATGAAAGCAAAACCAGGGTCCAGTGAAGATGAAGGTGGATGCTCCAACAATGGGTGGGACAGAGTATTTAAATAAATTCAGGGAACAGATTGAGTTGAGAGCTGTCGGGGACGTTCTACGTCTGAGTTGTGCAACTTATAGTTGGAAGGTAGGAAATGCAGCAGAGGCCCTTAGTTCACATCCAGTTACTCTCACAGGGGAATTTGTTTACTGGGTTCAGCTGCGGTTTGCTGTCTCCGGGGGTGAGGGTTGGTCGATGTGGTTATTGGTTATATATGTCTCTTACACTTCGTATTGATTTTACTCACGGAAAGTGTTAGCGGTGTCCCTTCTCTGTCTTTCATCTTCCATTTCCCTATGCATTATTGCCAGTGAGCTTTCCTTGCCCCTGTTAGTAATTCTTGTCACAGAGGGACAGGCCATTAAGAATATCCAAGGTCAGTGTAATGGTGCAGCCCCATGCTGCTGCAGAATTTTTTAGAAGACAATCATTACACACACTTGCATAAAGGAATTAGTGTCTCACTCAGAATGGCCGCGTTACTCTGTTTTGCGTGTGGGGTCTTCCTTAGCGCCAGCGAGAAACCGAGGACTGAGGGAATGAAATTTGTTTCTCATTTCACATTTCTCACCTGCTGAAGGTGCTCTTTAGTCATTCAGAGTCCTCTTAGGTGGCAGAGTCTGTTGGCCTTTCAAATGTGGTGCTGATATCCGGCTTTCCAAAAGATAGGAACTATTTTGGACATTCACAAACCTGTAAGGATGACACAGCAAATGCCCATGTAAGCCAGAGGCATGGAGGAGGGCCCAGGAATGATATGCAGATAATCAAAAAAAACAATCTTTGATGCTTGGAATTAGTGTGTTTCTCCCTTAACCAAGTAGTAACCCTGATGGCTGTGAGTTAGTGGATGCTGTGACCAGGCTCCATTGAGTTCTTGGGACACCATCCTGATAAGATGCTCACGTTGTCCACAATCAGCACACAAGGAGAAGGTCATATTGATGACACACTGATCACGGTGTTTCACATTCACCACCGGCAGCTGTGTACACACCCATGGCAAATGCCTCAGAGAGTCCAGAATAAAGGGGAAGCTAGTGGAGGTGGCCGTAAAAGATTATCTGTTCCCCTGTGTGCCTTTGGTGGAGTGTGAAAAGATGACCTCAGTGGAGAACCGAAACAGAACGTCAGGTTAGCCTACTCCCTTTATTGCCATTCAGGCCCAGGATTCCCTGGAGACCCACATTTCCGCCATCCCTTCTTCCAGGGCAGGCGTCCTGTTAGCACAAATGTCTTCAGTAAAGCAGACCCACCCACCTGGTTACTGTCCGTTCTGGAGGAACCTTTTCTTTTAATCTCTCAACTTAAGGAAGGGACACCCTGTCTATATTCAGGCAGCATCAGGAGGCAGGAAATTCAGAGGGATGTCCCTGCCTCTGACAGTTTGGAGAGGTAGCTTTTCAAGCCCCTGAGGATTTGTGGTGAAGGTTTTCTTTTAGGAAGTCTTTCAGTGGGAAGAGGAAAGTCTTCTCTCTAACTTACTCTACTCCTTGTCTCATTTCCTAGGTTAGTTTGTAAGCTCTCCTGCCTCCTCTCACCCCCACAGGTTAACTTAGAAGACTAGATCATATCACATACGACTTTTCTAGACTCAGGGAGGGAAGAGCTCCCGCCATAAATAACTGCAGAGAAAAGGTGATTTTTTTTTTAAAGCTTAGCCTTTACCCACCAACTTTAAATAAGAGTCCATTTCCTGAGCCAAGCCCCGCTGTTCAAAAATGGTTACTGAATTAAAGAAAGGGCCATTGAGAACTGGAGTCCTGGAATTATTCATAGGATGAATGTGTTAACTTTTGTTTGTGGTATGTGTGAACAATACAAATGGCCTTTCAGTTGAAACTATTTTTGGACTAGGTGTGGGAGTGATTCCGTCTATGTCTCTAACAGCCAGTAGGGTACAAGGAACCGAACACGTCTATTTACCTCTGTCTAAATAGCATCAATTAACAGCAAATCATCTGGTTATTTTAGTTTTATGTAAAAACAAGATTTTTAAGTTACTTTTGATGATTCAGAGAAAGTATTAAGAAATGATCTATCTCATCCTTTAACAAACTTACCTTTGTTTTTCTTTGATGTGTCCCCTTAGAACATTCTACTGCTTTGCATTCAGATATATTATTGTCATGACAAAAGTCGTAAGAAGATGGAGAATGTCTTTTCAGCCTGGGTCACTGTCTATGAAATAAGTCATGCAGAGGACCCAGATTTGGAGTAGGTTACGTTTGATTTTGTTGACACCAGGAAAACCACTTACCTCCTGGAACTTAGGTTCTTGGATGGCAGAAAGCAGAGGATAATACCTGACCCACGGAGTTGTCGGTGGGTTTAGGGGAACTAATGGAGTGCTGTACTTCCAAACGATGAGTGGGAGCTCACTGGAGCGTCAACACGTCTTTCCTTTTGTGTGGGCAGGCTGAGATTTAGCGCAGGTTAGCAGTGGCACAGACTATAGTTAAGTGTGAAGGGGTGTTATAGATGGTTCTCTTTCATCATCGAGGATGCGGAAAATGAGAGGAGTGAATGGGCTTATTCAAGACATCAGGGCTGTTGGTAGAGAAAGAATAGGTTCCATTAAATCTCTTTGTCAAGTCCCGACCTTTCCCTTTACCCTATTGGATGACCCATGATCCAGTAATCCTCACTCTTAAATCCCGTAAAACTGAGAGCCACTTGTAAAGCATCTTGGCTGACTTCATGCCACCGAAGGTTCTGTGTGTATGAGGTAAGTATTTCTCCTCTGTAAGGAATTCATTAAGACAGAGTTGGAGAGCGTGTCCCTTTCAGATTCTGTTTTTGCTCTGAGAACTTTTCGTTCATTCCCTTCCTGAAATTCAGGGTTGCTCAGAATTTGGATGTCTCTGTGTAGCCTGAGATGGCATCCAGCTGCAAGGCTGATGCTCAGAAGTACAATGCCTTAGTCCATACACACATTCATCCAAAACTAGATAGAGGCTGGAAGATTTCACCTCTATGGCGAGGCCACACTGAGTGCAGGCTACAATAGAATACCAGTTTCTCCCACACCCCATGAAGGGAGCACGCAGTCAAGTCGGCTCATACTTGCTAACGCGGTAGGTAAGAGACACTCAATTTTTGAAGAATCTGATCACCTATCTTGTTCTCCTCTTGTATTAGTTTCTTATCATTGTGACAAAATGTCAGAAGAAGAGACTTCGTTTGGCTCCTAATTTTAGAGGTTTCAGCCTGTGGTCAGTTGGCTCAGTAGCCATTGGGCCTGTGGGAAAGCAGACATCATGGTGGGGAGGGTGTGACAGAAGACTCTGTTGACCTCATCATGTATGAAAGTGAGACAGAAAAAGACCAACATTTTGATATCCCTTTCAAGGACACACTTCCAATGGTCAAATGTCTTTGCACTATCCTCTCTAGGTTCCACCTTCTGCCTCCAGCACCTCAGATTTACAGCAAGCTTTTTGCATATGGGCCTTTGAGAGATACTTAAGATCTAAACCATAATAGCTTTCTTGTTTCTTGGCCCATTTTTCTTTCTGCCACATTCTCCTCCATTTTCCCTGCCCATCATCTGGTATTGTAGGTTGAGATTTTAGGTTGTTTAAAGTTGTTTACTGAAGCATTCACATCTAATCAAGAGCCCAGATGTTGGCAGAAATAACGAATGAAATAAAGCAATATCATATAGGATAATTTAAGTCAATAGCAAATTATTGACTTAACATGGCTTAGAATCTTCCAGCTTAGGGAATGGGCTTTATAAGTTATGGATCTGGGCATATTGAAGTATTGCTAAGGTTCCCAGTCAGCTTGTTCTGACATGACTAAGGAATGCATATTTGATGGTAATGGACTAAAATTCAAGTGGAAAGTGTTTCATGTCCCCAGAAACAGCACAACCTAGCTGATTTGTGGACATGTTGTAGGTACACAGGTCAGCCTCAGTGTTGGGTCAGGTTTGGAGCTACTGGCCCATTGGTTTGTGGTGAGCTTTCTCATGACCTATCTTCAGTCTTTTTACAGCCCCTGTAGAACCATTGGCGGGGGAGGGGGATAGTGCAGGAGTGAGCATTTAGTATTTGTTAGTTTAAAAGGTTCTAGCAAACCAAATGACTTTAGACTCAAGACCCATACTCTGGGTGGTTTTTAAAGCTCTTACCAGGTCTAAGAGAGGACATTACCTGCCTGCCCATCCTTTCACACACTCATCCTCCCACTGTGCAAGCTTGGAAGAGCATCTACGCTTGGGAAAAACATGATCAAGGCTATGTCTTTCTTAAGTATTTTCCGTACAGGGGCATTTATTCATTATATAAACTTTTTTTTTTTCAGGCAACATAGAAGAGTAGTGAAGACCATTAAGTATCTGACCCAACGGCTTAGACTTAAATCATGTATCTTCTATTTATAGACCTGGGGCTAAAACATTCTTATCTACTCCACACTTAAGTTTTCCTGTCTATGAATGAAAAAGTTAAAGTAAAGATATGGGTCAGCTGGCTACCTGAGCCCTACTCTCCCTCTCTGACCTTGGGAGGAAGCATACACATCTACTGTAGTATGCATGTTTGTAGTTAATGGCATTACTGGGTTAGGGTAAGAAGCCCTTGTTCGTTATTATTTTGGTTGGTTGGTTGAGAGAGAGAGAGAGAGAGAGAGAGAGAGTTTTCTTGTGTATATATATATATAGAGAGAGAGAGTGCAGGAACCTGTACAGTCCAGAAGATGGCATCAGATTCCTTAGAACTGGCATGAAAGAGAGTTGTGGATGCTAGGAATTAAACTTGGGTCCTTTGCAACAGTAGTATGAGCTCTTTTTTTTTTGGGGGGGGGGGGGTTGTTCGAGACAGGGTTTCTCTGTGTAGTAGCTCTGGCTGTCCTGGGCTTGCTTTGTAGACCAGGCTGGCCTCGAACTCACAGAGATCACCTGCCCCCCCCCACTCCTGAGGGGGGGCGGCCACAACGTAGAAGAGCGTTCTGTTTGGTCTGGATAAACAGAAGCCTTGTCCTTTCCTGATCCTCAGGTGGAGACTTCTTCAGTACCTTATTAGTGAAGGCACCTGAGAATTACATTTTAATATGTCTATATTTTAGAGATATTCTTTCCTAATTTTGAAATTATTATACAATTTTCTTTCCATCATATTCAAATATGTGCATGCCATAGCCTATGTATGTAAATACATAAGTTTTATTTTTTAGTGTAATTTTTTTTACATTTATTTATTTCTTCAAGTTACATCTCAATCATAGTCCCCTTCCCCACCCCCCCTTCCTGGTCCTACCTTCCTACCCTCTTTCCCCTCACCCTCTATCTGCTGTTTTTTTTTTAATTTAAGGTGTATATTTTTCCTCCTAACAGCTTCCCCCTTTTGTCCAATAAAAGGCTCTTTTTCTTATAGGAATGAATAAAAAACAATAAGAACAATTAAGGCACAATTATGAAAATTATAAGGTATAACATACATTTCCAATGTCTAGTCCATACATATTTGGCAACTGATATTAATATTCTATTAGCTATCTATCTCAATGAGTTTAAAGTTCTATACCAACTCAGTTTCCATCCTAACTTGCATTACCAACTTAAAAGCATCTTCCTGGACCTACAACATCCTTTTAATTCCTGAACAACTTAAAATGTAGCTGGGAGAGTATAACTATTTAGTCTTCAACCACATCAGAGACCTGAGAAGGATAAATATGTCTGAATGTACAGTAAGTTCAGAGATAGCAGCTTCCAAAACTAAGAAACGGCGGCCTGGACAGTCCCCAATTTCTCTCCATACATTAGAGCATCTATCTTCAGCCTCTCGGCCCCAGTTTTCTGACAGACATTAATTGTAAAGAAGGAATTATGAAGGACTTGCCTATCCTGTCTTGGCAGAGCTAGGCTGTCAACTTACCTGCTTCCAAGTTTTGTCCTTTTCGGACATGACAGCATTCTCTCTACAGTTGAAGCAAGGGATGTTTTTCTTGCTCAGTGACAAGCTTGCTACTAATGCAACTGTCTCCAAATGAAGATTCTTTGATGCTCATCATCTACTTGGAATAGAATAGGGGGTGCTTTCAGGAGCTGACATGTCTCAATATCAAAAATAAATCTAAATAAAACATCTTTGGATGCCATATTCTGCAGATCTCTTGAGATTTTTTTGAAGACCACCTATCTCTGTATATTTGGATAAGCAAATATTGTTTGTCTCTTATCAACTTGATTTCTGATTAACTTAGAAAACATCTGTGATAAACTGTGCCAGAACCTAACAAAATGTGAAGTTTTGGCCTTTTGATAGCGACTGTCACAAACATAGTTTCTTATTAACTTTTACACACTCACTATTCAAATACACAGTTCTTCCTCTAATGTTTTTGTGGAAGGAAAAAAAATACTACTCACTCTCCAAGATTAAACTTTTCTGTCATTTATTTCATTTTGAAGGTTAGTCTTCAGTAAAACCGGGTATTTCATAGACTATTCCTAGCTTCCTCCTCCTGCTCTTGTTGTACTAGGACCACGTGTGTCTACTGAAGCTGAGTTCCAGGGACCTCGCCACAGTTGTGATAGACACAGATACTTGCGCGATTAAGAGCCATTGACAGGTAGCCTAGGTCAAAGTAACTCGGCTAATTCATGAGACAAACAGAGAGCTAGTGTGCTCTTTGATGCACATGGCAGTAGACAGCACTTCCAATAGGTTTAACACAGGCAGTGGATTTAGATGTTCCTGTCCACACTGAGTCCTTGGTAACTCCATCTCATGATCTGTCTCTTCCATTTTCTTCCTGTGGGGTGAAGACAGGCCTTTGGAGCCTTCGAACTGGCAGGCTGCCATGTGGGATTTGGTGGTGATGTACCTGAAAAGAAGCAGCAGTTACATTCACACTGGCCTGGTTTAAACACTGTATAGCTGGTGCTTGCTTAACAGCTGTGACAGTTTTCAGTACCTTGCTTCAAGAAGTGAGATAATTGTCCTGTGAACTCTTCCTTGCAATCTGCAGCTCCCTCTCAAATTTAGCTTGAGGGATAGGCATCCTGTTAGATCACTTAGGATCTGTATGGGCAGGGAAAATAAAAAGGGAATGTTCTTCTCACTGCAAGGACCCTAGCCAGGTAAGCACATTCCTTCTTATTCTCTTAAGTATTTGATTCACTGAAAGGCCTGTTGTAAGGTTAAGTAATGTTTTATTTGTAAGCTTGCACTAGGCCCACAAGGAGACAATCAGATCAAGTCAATAGATTGTTATCAGTGGCCTGATAGGAAAGATTTGTGTACCAGAAGTTAATTCCTCTTGTGAACCATCTCCTCGTCCTCCTCGTCCTCCTCGTCCTCCTCGTCCTCCTCCTCCTCCTCCTCCTCCTCCTCCTCCTCCTCTTCTTCTTCTTCTTCTTCTTCTTCTTCTTCTTCCATTTCCCTCTTCCCCTTAGTCCTGTTGGGAAGTGGGTGTTTGGGAGTTTTCAGACTGATCCAGAATTACTGTGTGATCTAACACTGAACAGCGTCCCATCAGTCAGCTGATTTCAACTGTGGGCTTGTTATGGAATGGGAGGTGGGCTCTGTCTGAAGCAGTCTGAAGGTCTGTGAGTGCCATTCCTGTGCACAAATAGCTACCATGAGAAATGGACTGCAGTAAGAATCAAAGTGTGAATGAATCCCTGAGCGTGTTCAGGCAGAAGGCAGACAATTCTGCATGTGCTGAGTGGGGAGAAGGGGCTTGGCATGGAAGGGGACAAGTGAGCAGACTTGGAACATGAGTAAGGTTGGAACATGAGTAAGGTGGTGGCTGGGCTCCTTAGGGCTTGTCAGCTCACCTGAGAATGTGGATCTTGAGCTTTTCATCTCAGGTGCTCAGTGGACACTTATTTCATCTAAATGAATCCAACAGTGGTGGACATCTTTGTATTTTTGTTTAGTTTCTTATCTTTTCCTCTCCCTCCCCCATTTTCCCTTCCATCCTTCGTTGCCTTTTTTCCCTTTTCTCCCCCACCCTATGTCTTGTCCTGGGTAGTCAGTTTTTCTTTTTCTTTTTCTTTTTTTTTTTTTTAACAGGGTCTCATTCTGTAGCCTGGACTACCCTGGAACTCAAGTGTCCTTGAACTCAACAGCAGTCTTGCCCTCAGCCTCGTGTGTGCTGCGGTTACAATGGGATCCACAATGCCACTTTAATGTCCTTGTTTATACAAATACATCTGATACCTGTATCCTGTGCTGTTTGCTCTTCTCTGAAGCAAGGCCTTTTCAGGCAGCTTCCTGGTACTCAGAGCTTTAGTGTTTGCACTGGAGAAACTAGAGTTTAAATCGACCCAGGAATTTTTGTTCATTTTCCCATTTTGTTTCTTAGGCTAGCATTTCTGAATCCGTTTTCCTTTTTGTCTTTCATCTCGGAACATTTTCATCCTGCAGTAGTGGCCCTGCATACTTTTTGGTTGTGCATGTATTTAAAGCTTTTATTCGAAATTATGTTTTTTTTTCAATATAGGTGAGGAAGTAAAAAAAAACCATATTCATCCATATGCTAAGTAAGGGAGAAAAATACCACCTCTGCATTCAATACAGCCAGGACAAACTTATTTATCCGTTTTACCTGTTAGTAGTATTTTGGATTTCTTCATAACTTGGCTTATTGACTTCAAATAAATATAATTGTTGATTTTCCTCATGTTTCTCATTGCCATTTCTTAGGATTCAAGTCAGTTAAGTGATATAGGTCAGTTGTCAGTTTGTAGAGGTAAGGGAGCTGAGCAACTCTGATGTAGGGCGTCATGATCCAGTATGAGATCATCCTGTGTTTAGTTATTCTGTGAAGAACTGTAATGCTCTGTGGGAGCTGAGAGGAAGAGGAGGCTGCTATACACAGGGAGGACGCAAAATCCATGACAGCTCAAACTGAGGCATAGTCTGCCCTGTCTCCTTTTTTCACCCAACAGTACACATGTGGGGAAAGAAATCCACAACCCTACAAAAAGTGAAAATAAGACAGTTGTTGAACACATCCCATCACCTTTTCTCTAGTCACCCACTTTCCAAAAACTTCCTTCAACCAGTTGATAGTTAAAGATTTAATTCTAGATTTTTTTGAAATTTTATTTTCAGTTCAATGTTGATGATGTTGTTCATTTGTGCTGTGTTAGAGTCTGGTGATCTGTGCCAAGAACAGAATCCTGACCTCTGAAAAATCTCAGTATAATATGAAACTTGGAATATTACATATTCAGTGAGACAGTTGGGATATGGAAGAGTTTGCTCTGATAGCTCAGAGGAGGGGAAGGATGGCTAGCTGTGCTGTAGTGCAGTTGGAAGGATAGCACAAAGGCTTGGGCAGCGAAGCTTTAACAAGACTAAGGATAGAGGCAAGGTGAGTCCGGAGAACTCTGTATTCCAAGAAATAGAATGTTGAAAACTACATGTTTGAATATGGTCCATTCAGTGATGGATAATGTCTAGAGATTGTGGGTAGACATTTAGGGACATTAAATTTGTGATCCTGTAAAGTTTGGATGCCATACAGAAAATGCTGAAGGGAAGTGGATGATGTAATATGCACACAGTAGGGACACATAGCTTAGTTGTCCTGTAGAAAGATAGTTGTTGTAGTCATCGGAAAGTTGGGGTAGAGAAACTGTCATTGCCTAGGACAGCAACTCTTTCACCAGGGCAGGATACAATGAGAAGGTGGGTGTACAAGTGTGAAGCAGGGATGTCTGAGAGATCATATGAAGGCAAAGGGCAGGCCCTGAAAACGGAGACATGCTCCACCTCGGGACTTGTGGGCCTGCTGAGCAGATAGACATGAGTTTAGACAAATACTCTACTATTGAAAGAGCTGGAGGAACCGAGTAGTCCCAGGGTGAAGACTACTAAATGAAAAGAGAACATTCCAGGAAGGTCAGCAGTTAAACTGTGGTCAGATTACAAAGCCATTGTAGAGACAAAGTGATCCCAGAGTCCTGGAATGACAGTAGTCAAGATGTGTGTGTGTGTGTGGTGGGGGTGAACAAGGAGAGTGCCTCCCTCCATGTCTGACCACTGCTTTACCTGCTTGGTGTTAGTTCCCTTGAAGTTAGGCTTGAGAAAGAGCCTTAGCCATCCAGAAAGTCACTGTTGACGTCCAATGAGAAAACAACATAAAGGTCAGAGTGGAGCATCCTGAGGAAAGCAGTAATGTACTGACCCTCACTCTTGGTCACAAAGCAAGATCATGGAAAGAGATAGAGTTGGCAGGATCTTTCTCCATGTTTGTGAATTTACCTCTGGGTGATTGGTTAAGTGTGATGCTGAATAGGCCCCATGAGGGAAGAGGAAGTTGATTGTCTGAAGCGTGAAAGGTTGGAAGTCAAGGTAGGGAGCGATGAAAGCTCAGGGGAACCACCTCCAGGGATGCTCTGCCACTGAACTTGGACAGGTTCATCTCCTGCCTTCACTGGCAACCTGTCTTCTCACTTTCTGTTGAATATTTAACTTTATGTATGAATCCTCACCAGGTCATTTTCCTTGGACTTCTTCAGAAACGTGTTCCAAAAAGGTTTGCATCTCTTTGCTTGTAGAATGTGATGCTTCTCATCACAGATGGGCCCAGCCCTGGCTGCATCTTCCTGTGTTACATCAATATGAACACAGAAGGCTTCTATGGAGGACGTGGTGCCAAGTATCATAGACAGTTCCTATGAGTGGATTGAGATGTACAGATTAAAAGCCACAGTCCTAACACAGTGTTCTAGAAACAGCGTCCTTCTGCAGGAGGAAGAAGCCAGAGAGCCTGTCAGGTCACCAGAACCCAGAGCTTGCTGTGCAGCTTTACTGTAAGGCTTCTGTTGTTTATAACGTTCTGTAGTGTGTGGTAACAAAGAGCAGTGTGTGGTAACAAAGAACACTCTGTTACCACGAGTTATTTTAACCACCACCCTTCACTGCTCAGCCTTTTTCCCCCCTTCTTCCTCACAGCTCTGTTTCTGGCTCCATGTCTCCGTCACCCACTTCCACCTCCTCCCCAGCTGCTCCTCCTTGTCTCCTTGTGTGAAGTCCTTTCCCATGGCTCTTTCCTCTACCACTGAAAACCTGCTGGAGGCTTCTGCATTAGAGCACTAGCAGTTCGCTCCTGCCATTCCATCTCCCCACACATGCATTTCTACCAAGGGTTCTTCAAGTTAGAGAAATGATATCCATGAACCGTTGCCATTTTAGGGAAGCCTAGCAAAGGTGTGTGTGTGTGTGTGTGTGTGTGTGTGTGTGTGTGTG
>CAJQZJ010032076.1:6568552-6595832 GCA_907164525.1 Lophiomys imhausi | reverse complement strand
GTGTGTGTGTGTGTGTGTGTGTGTGTGTGTGTGTGTGTGAAGGAAAGAGGGGAACTCCTTATTAGGTTTTGAAGACTGTAGTTGATTTTTTTTTTCTTAAGGGACTCTTGATCTGTGGGTAATACTCTTGTGATGCTGGGGAGTGAGTTTAAGGTTTTCCATATACAAGTCAGGTACTTTACTTCTGGGCTTTGTCCCCAGCCCTTCTCAGTGTCTTTTTTTTTTTTTTACTTTATTTTTTATTTCTTCAAAATACATATGGACTGGACATTGGGAATGTATGCTCAGTGTCTTTCTTAATGTTGTTGGCTAGAGGCACTCATGTTTTACTAAACTGGACCTAGAGGGATATTTGTATTTTGTACAACTTCACCCCAAACCCTGAACATTGATTGGTTCCAAAATGATTCTGTATAAGCCCCTGGAGAGAGCTGGGAGGTCATCTACATTGGGAACAAATCTGGAATGCTCACATAGGGAATTTCATTCTCTAGAAATGCTCTCTGTGTGTGCTGTCTTGTGTTGTTGCTGCATAAAGAAGCAAGGAGAATCAGAGGTTGTTGCTAGAACAAAACGGTATGCGTGGTGAGATCCTGTGACCTTCGTATCGATTTGCACAAATTTACAGGCAGCGAGTTTTATGGCTCTTTCCCCCCTTTTAGCATTTGGTGGGGGGTTGGTTTGTAGAACACAAATGAGCTGCTTCTCTGAACTTCTTTTCTCTTAAGGAATGTATCTTGCACGTATCTTCAGTGGTGCAAATCATACCAAGGAAAACTAATAAAGAGTTGAAAGAAGCAAACCCTGAAGTTTCTCCACGTGGCCTTTAAAAGTTGTATTGATGTTGCCATTTCTAATTTCCTTACTTCAGGTGGACAATATAAACCCTAATATCTTGCCCATTTCAAACACTTATTAGTACTAAGACAAACTCATGGCTTGAAATAGGGTTTCTCATATTATTTTAATCCCATGTGTCCATGGCAGCTGAAGTCATATGACAGGATTATAGAAACTGAGCTCAGTGACAAGAGTAAAGTATTACTGATGTCTGCTTTCAGTGCAGCAGGGACTAGCAATGGTACATTTGGAGGTTTTGCTGTTGCTGCTCTAACGCCCCTGAGAACATTGGACATACCTGTGTTTTACACACACGCACACACACAGGCCTTGAATCGAAAGCACGTGGTTCCATTCCTTTCCAAATGATTCATTTTTAATTAAATCAGTTTTGCTATCTGACTCCTATGTCCTAAAACCGCAGGCAATAGAGAGAAGGTATGTAGATAACTCAGCTTACACACACCCAGCATCACTTTAGACTTTGGTGTTTTACAGGAAAGCATCGGCGTTTGCAGAGCAAGAGGTACAAAGTATAACTCACCTGGTACAGCACTGGTCCTAAAATTAGATCTGTTTTTTTGAATGACCATGGACTTAGGAACAAAATGAGATGCTGTGAAGCTAGGAAGAAATCATGCATATTCCATCTTAAGTCTTTTTTGAAAGCAAATACTAATATTGTTTTAATTGCTCTCAGATGTCTGACAGAATTATGCTTTGAAATATCCAAGTGAAGAGTCAGAAATTGCAAAAATACTCCTTTTGGAACACTGGACAGGGATGGGTGATGCTAATCAGATTTCAGGGTTCATCTTGACCCACTGCCTCTCGGAACACTGATCAAAGTTCGTGAGTCCTTCTGATGCAGAGTTATTCATTAGAGTTCTCAGCACATAATTATGGACTGTCAGAGATCTCAGTTTTGTATAATAAGCGAGTAGCATGCCTGCGGCTTGCTGAAGTGTTAGCTTAATAGCCTCATAAGATAGGTTGTTTTTCTTCTCCCTCAAGACCAGAGCAAACCGGCTTATGTCTTGTCTACCCCACCTCAAATAAAGATGTAACATTTAGGATTTTGATTTCTTTAAACGTTTGTTTCTAAGGGGAAGAAGCACAGCTTTGCATTTCATTTCGCGCCTTTCCCTTTGTTCTCCTGTCTTTGGAAATGGAAGTGTAGCAGATTTTGTTTTTATGCCCGAATCTTGGTTGGAACCTGTAAGTTTTTCTCCTAGCACACGTGGTTATAAACAGTAAGATGTTCGTAAATTGGTGCAGAGAAGCAGTAGCATGTCGAAACTGTTGCCTGCATGATATTCTTACTCAGAGATGCAATTATTTCCCTTGGTTTTGACAAGTTGTCAACTGTGAGGTGCTCGGAGCACAAACATATCCTCTGACACCAGCATGCATTAGTGATGTTTCCAGAGGAAAACTCAGGTATGCATCTGGAGCTCCCGGCCTGAGGCACCCTGTGTCTTTGGGTTCATGTTGATGTCTAGATTGTTAGCTGATCATGCACATGAAGTTGCAACTCAAGAAGCATGAATCAGTCTGTTTACTGATTAGAATTAACAGTGGTTTCTAGGAATATTGTGCCTTCATTTTCAGCCCCACCCCTGCCCTCCCCTGCTGCTGATTGACTTCTGAACAGAGAGAGCACCAAGCGCTGACTGGGGAAAGACCACAGGATGCCTGGGAGAGAGGAGATAGATGGTTTGTATTTTAGTAGAGATTGTAAATGCACTGGCCTTTGTACTAGCTCTGTCTGGCAGTGTTGTCCTGTGTCTCACTGTATTTCTCAGTGATAAGCTGAGATCTTAGGGATTGCCCTGCATTAAATATGATGCTTATTGTTCAACTCAAGAAGAACTAACCAGTTTGTGGTTGCTGAAATTGTAGCACAGACTGTTATTTCCTTCCATGATGAATGGGCAGCCAGACAGTCTAGAAAATCTGTGCTTCAGAAAACTGACTACTATGTGGAGGATGGTGGCTAGGAGGAACCATTTCAGACAGTGTTTTCTTCAGGGGTGACTGGAAGGTGGAGCTTGGATTAATGGATTTTTGGAAACAACTTCAGATGCCTTTTTGCTGCTGAAAAAGCTGCTCTTCACCCCTTCACCTGTTCTCAGTCTTGATATCTGTTATGTATCTTTAATGTCTTTAGACTTCTTCCATTTGGCAACTCTGACAGACTCAGCCACCTACCAGTCAGAGCCAGAGACAGAGTGCTAAAGGTTCATTCATTAAGGTAAATAGTATTCTAGTGTAACATTAAAAGTCATCAATAAGGACTGAAAAATAGAATATCAAAATTTCAAGTAGAGTGGGCTGAGCACTCAGGGTCAGGCTCATGGTCATTTAGCACATGGTACATTGTGCACTGTATATTTTAATGCTGATATTGACCACTTTCAATAGTGTGTCCACATCTGATTACTGTACTTTTGACTCCTTGACGCAGGCCCCAGACTTCTCCTATAGCCTGAGCTCTACTTTCTGCATGTGTCTCAGTGCTGAGAACAGTGCCTGACACAGAACTGGTACTCAGGGCATGTTCATGATTGTAAAACTCTGGGGCAGAGAAGAGGGGTATGGATGCACATGTGAGATATGGGGACACATGGATGGAAGGCCATAATTTTAGAACTGTATCAAGAAGGTCACTCCAATCAGAAGACCAAGTTTTACAAGAACCCAGTATAGGCAGACTCACTGGGTTTCACAAGCAGGCAGAGTCCTGAAGATAGTTATTTGACGGCATTGTCCAAATGGATACTCTGAATTTCCTAAATGCTTATGCGTATCTCCCATCTTTCAGGAGAGTATTTACAGTGTCTTCTCTTTTGCATACTCTCTTTTGGTACCTCTACCTTTCTATCTCCTTTTTAGTTTGTGTCTTTTCATTTTCTTTTGTTTCCATTTGCTTATCACCAGCTAGGTTTCATTGAATTTCTCTAGTGTCATGTGTACTTTGAGTGTTCACAAAGGCATTTTGAAATGTTTTTTTTAATCTTTCTTTAAAATGTAGGAAATGAGATTCTTCCTGATTTTGAATTTATTGAAACACTTTACTTTTATTTATGTGTATGTATGCTGTATCTTTGTGAGTGATGCCACATGTGTGCAGTGCCCATGGAGGCCAGAAGAGGGCATGTGATCCCCTGGAGCTGGAATGAGAGGCATTTATCAACTACCTGATGTGGGTGCTGAGAACTGAACTCAGGTCTTCTGGAAGAGCAGCCAGTGTGCCATTTCTCCAGCCCGAAGCTGTGATTTTAATTCATATCCCTCAGATTGCACAGCTTGGGCTCTTCCAAGAACATGCTTGAGGATAAATGTCTTTACCTGCTGTGACTTTAACAGGGTCCCAAAGGCAGAGGAACAGAATGGGAGGAGTTTGCCCTAACCACTTCATGGTGAGGCACCCTGCTAAATAGGCTGGTGAGAAAATCTCATCCACACAGTGGTTGTGCCTGCCTTGCACATGTTCCCAGGTGTGTGATCTCCTGTTTGCCTTCTGTGCAATTTGAAGATGCTGCAGGAGTTTGGGAAGACTGTGTCCCTCCAGAACATGCACAAGTGACACATCTTTCACACTCTTTTTCCTAATTTGGCTCTGATCAGGGGTTATTAAGCAAGTCAAATTCTGCTTTTCCTCTCTGAAGGAAGAATAATTTTAATAACTTCCATTCACTGCCTTTGTTGGCAGCTGTTGAGATGATACAAAGAGAAAAAATATTTGCAGTTTACATCATCTGCTTAAATTTAATATCTGGAATCTGCTGTAAAGGCAACGTGACCCTGTTTGAGAGGACCACAGAAAGTGACAGGCTGGAACCAAGTGACAGTGGGACGGGAGTTCAGGTGAACCCCGTTCAGCAGGAAATGTCATCTTCATGAAACTGTTCCGTGGCACTGAGTTTGGTTCTCACAGAAGCTGGGCTCTGTTGAATTTATTTCTTGAAGAAATAAGATTGTATTTTTCATAAAATGGTGAAAGAAGTAGTTGTAAAGCTTTATCTTTTTAGTTATGGGTGTGTGTGTACATCTGTGTGAGTGTGTGGCACATGTACAGGTGCCTTCAAAGGCCAAAGGGGGCATCAGATTCCCTGGAGCTGGAGGTACAGAGACAGTTGTGAGCTGCCTGACATGGATGTTGGGAACTGAACTGAAGTCCTTTGGAAGAGTAGCAAGTGCTCTTAACTGCTGAGCCGGCTTTCCAACTTCAAGGGGGATTTTTTTTTCTTTTTTTCTTTTCTTTTCTTTTTTTTTTTTTTTCTAAGAGCTTGGTAGTTTTTCTAGGAAAAAAAAGGTAGGTGGGGCTCATTTGAAAGTACAGCTTTCTTCTGTTTTTCTATTCCCCTCTCAGAGTTCTAGAGAAGCTAAAGTCATTCTTAGTAGCTTTCTGAAACTAAGTATAGCCTGGAGTCAAAACGTCTTTGCCAAACTTTAATCTACCACAGCCTTTTATAGACAGGATAGAAGCCTTTGAAAGAAGAGCTTAGCAAAAATGATATAACCAAGGTGGTGTGGGGTGTCTTCTCCTGCCTGGCCTCTTGTGGTGGTCAGATCTCAGAATGGGAAGGACACATGACTCCTGCTGGCAGGTCCCTTCTGTTTTGCCTGAAGTAATTTAGTTTCCACGTAGATTGCTATGCCACAAGAAATTTGAATGAACAGATTCAAAGAGACCTTGAGTTTTCCAGATTTGTGCTGTTCCATCCCTCCGGGTCCACCGAAGCATGGGGCAGGGAGAGGGGAGCGGGTTGTTGTCGAGAGATCTGAGGTAGGACCAAACAGCGCTGACCAGGGCGCTTCTTAGCCACATTTTACACTTACAAAGTTAGCGCTTTTCATCTTTACATACTAGGTTGGACATGAGATTATATTTTCTAAAACGATGCATAGCTAAGACCCCCTCATATGGCTCAACTTTCCTTCAGTCGATGAATTTCTTAAACAGTGCCTTAGGCCAGTGATAATTCTCCTTCAGTTTCCTCAACTTTACCAAGAAGGGGCAGTCAGTGAGGATCCATGAAGAGACTCACTCACGCCGGTCATTTTAACCTTGAAGATGCCAAGGAGCCATTTGGAAAGAGTGACAAGAGCACAAAACTCCAGGAAACATCCTTAACCTCTTGAGACTGAGCAAAAGGAAGAGATTGTAGTTGGTGCACGAAGCTTGGTGTCTTGCAAGGATCCCTGTACTAGGGAGGCTTGTTTTTGGAGTGTTGAAGAAATGACAGAATGAATTGTTGCCTATAACAGAATATTTTCTTAAAAGGATATTAATATTCTTAGCATAGATCCATGCAGGGTGACTTGGCTTACGACAATCCCATCAGGTACTATCTTTTAAACTGAAAGTCCCTTGGGCCTTACTTTGCCAATTCACAAGGTCAGTTTATTTCCGCCACCAAATTGTGACCGGTTTACAAAGTCAGCCTGTTCCAGCCACTAAACTGAGGCCGGCTTTTTCCATCATCTGAGACTCACCATGGTCTCCTTGGCTCGAGTAAGCCTCTCAGCTAGCTGAAAGCCTCTCTAAGCCGCTTCCGAATTTCGATCCCCTCGCTGCCTTTTTTTTTTTTTTTTTTTTTTTTTTTTGGTGCTCTGGAGCCCCAAGTCAGCCACCTTGAAGGAACTCTCAGCAAATTTTATGACATACCATTGCCTAAGGTTGTTGTAGCCTAAATTCGGTTAATCATGTACCTTGCTTTGTGATTCTCCAGCATGACTTCTCAGTCAGTGAGGGCAGGAGGAAGAAAGCCAGCGGCGATATGCATAGGTTATATATCGCCTTATCTCTCGCCTTATCTATCCATGGCAGAGGGTCCAAAGTCTCTCTTGATTTGCAGCATCGCCACTGCCGTGGCAACCGACATCATCTGCATGGCTTGCATGGTTTCTTACCCACGCCCCTTCAATAGGGCACTTCCTGTTTCCATCTCAGCAACCTCAAAGGACGCCAGTCCAGCCAACTCCCTGTGAGCTACCAAATACTAAGCAGAACTAATTTCACTAAAAAGGCCTAACTTCTACCACAGCTGCCACTGAAAAGAATCCCTATTGGGATGGAGCTGGCAAGAGCAAAGCCCTCTGAGGGGTTAGAGGGTTTCCTCAGTTTCCCTCCAGCACCCCCATTCCTCTCCATTAGTTCGTCTAGCAGTCTAGTACCTTTCTGAGTAGACAGTAGACCCCGGTAGCCCACCGAGGAAGGGGAACTGCTTGGCAATTCCTCTCATCACACCCCACAGCGCAAAAGGGTGCTGGTAAAACTGGGATGAGCTAATAGCCACCAGAGGAACTAGCCTTTCCCCAAGGTGTTTTGTTCTGTTGTCAAATCCATTTTAAATGAGAGGCAAGCAGTCAAGAGAACAAAATATTTTTTGCCTTCCTGGAAGGGCAACTCATCTTTCTTTCCCAAGTTTTCTTTGCTCCAGGCTGGGTATACTCAGTCCCTTCAACCTGCCACAAGGACACATGTGGGTTTCTTGGTTGTCATCTGTTGGACACCTGCCAGCCCGTCAGAATCTCATCTAGACACGGTTCGCAGTCTGTCAGTATCCCCTGAAAGCATTAAGGCTATGCGTACTTTCCGCCCTAGCAATTAGACTTGTAGGAATTTATCCTTATGAATTTTTCATGGTTTGCATAGACATTTAGTCAAAAGATTATTAATTTCAGAATTTCTGATAATTTCTTGAAACATGGAAGTGTTCAAGTATAGGCAGTTTTGAATGTAGAGTACTCAGCAGGATAATGATGAAGAGGACAATGTAACAATATGAGAAGAAAAATCACATTCTGTTTTTAGGTTTAAAAGACGGGTTATAATGTGGCATCCGCAGCCTCATCCAGGCTTGCAGTGCATGTCCACATGTAGAAACGAAGACAAGAGGATATGTATCAAGGTTCTAACATACAGTGACTGTTTTCAAGTGGAGATAGTATGGGCTGTTTTAGGGTTTTTTTGTTGTTGTTTCAAGATAGGTATAACATGCATTTCCAATGTCCAGTCCATATGTATTTGGCAACTAATAATAATATTCTATTATCTATCTATCTAGATCAGTTTAAAGTTCTATACTTAACTCAGTTTCCATCTTAACTTGCATTTCCAACTTAAAAATATCTTCTTAGACCTAGAACATACTTTTAATTCCTAAAAAAAAAAAAAAAACTGAAAACTTAACTGTGAAACTATAATTATCTGGTCTGGGCAGTCCACAATTTCTCTCTGTAATATTAGAGCATCTATCTTGAGCCTTTTGGCCCAGTATCCCTGACAGACATTAACTGTAAAGCAGGAATTATGAAGGACTTTCCCCCCCCTGTCTTGGTAGAGCTAGGCTATCGACTTACCTGCTTCCAAGTTTTGTCCTTTTTGGACAACATTCTGTCTACAGTTGAAGCAGTTTATTATATTTTTTTTCCTATAGTGACCACACTGGTTCTCACAGATCCTGATACTCAAGGATTTTTTCCATCCTTTTTAGATTTAAAATGAATTATGTAACCTAGATGTTAGCTTATAACTTATAGGCAGTAGAAAATAGCCATTTAAAGTGTAGAACTCCACACAATTTGGCGAGTGTGTATAGCTGTGAAACTTCCTCCACAGTCAGCACAACTCATCCCCATTACCTCAAAAAGCATCCTTTGCAGTCCGTCTCCTGCCACTTCTGGACCTTGACTACCAGTTCTCTGCTATTTCTTATTATAGATTAGATTTGCTGTTTTTAGAGTTTTATACAAATAAAATAATTCAACATGTAACTTTTGTTCCCAACTTCTTTTTCCCAGAAAAAGAACATGCTTTTAAGTAGCTCCTTGTTTTTTATTGATGGGTTGTCTTCTTTAAGCACACATGTTACCAGTTACCAGCTGTTAGGAACAAAGTTCCCTCAAATATAAAATCCAATTTTAAAACCCATCCCTCAGTCTTAGTTAGATAGAAATCTCTTTTGAATATCTTCTGTTTTCTTAAGTAAGTGTAAATGAGGTATGAAGATACTATGTATAATCTATCACATATTTAATGTGTACACTTTGATGAGTTTGGATGTGTATATACGCATTCATGGAGAACAGCAATATAGTCAGAATGCTAAGTATAACTGCCATTTTCTTTGTTTTTTCCTGGTGTGTGTGTTATGTGTGATTTATTCTAGGCCTTTACATTTTCTTTAGATTTGTTTCGTATGTGTATGAGTGTGTTGCCTGCTTGCATGTATGTGCACCATGTGTGTGCCTAATGCCTGTAGGAGTCAGCAGAAGGCTCCAGATGACCTGGAAACTGGAGTTAGGGATGGTTATGTGCCACTATGTGATTCTGTGGAATCAAACCCTGCTACTCTGCAAGAGCAACATGTGACCTGGAACTCTGAACCATCTCTCTCTGCTATACCCCCATCCCAGTCTTTTAAATGCTTGGTTCTATCATTGAACATAATCATCATTATTCTTTCTTTGGAAAGCTCACTTGTTTGATGAGAAGTTCTAAGTCTTTTGTCTATCATCAAGCTTGCATTGGAATAAAAATTACTGAAGCAATTTGGAGACTGGATACCATCCCTAACTCTGTGCTACCAATCTGGTCTCTTCCATGGGAACTTGAGGTTTGTGTGTGAAGAATCTCGAATATTGATAAAGATGGTCCTCTTAGGTTGGCCTCAGTTTGGAAATACTGTGGCTTGGTGAACACATTTACCAAGATCACAGTGGCTTTGGAGAGGACAGAGGCAGCTGAGGTCAGGAAGCTGAGATGTGACTGAGTTTTCGGTTTCTGCTCTAAACTAAAGGTGTTGGTGTAGAGATAGGGCCTATGGTAGGGTTCATGGTGGAATTTCCATTGCTGAAACACCGAGTCACGAAATACAGAACAACAGACACTAATTCAGTTATGTATGAAGCTCCATGTCTCACAACCAGACATAAGGGATAGAACATAGGTGGAAATGTGTCTAAATTACGTAAGATTGTGAAGTTTGAAGGCAGCACCCTTCTAGAAATCACTAGTAGAAAGTAGGCATGTCCTGTTGTCTAAATACAGAAGGCTTAGAAAACAAATGTTCAGAAAAGAAAAGAACTAGATATTTGGAAGTTCTGTGGTGAAGCTGAGGCATGATGTCATGGCTTTAGTGGGGTGTTTCATCCCACAGCCTGAGCTGATTGGGGAAACCACACTGAAACGACCTAGATCATGAATCGATTTTTGGTTTATGATATTTTTTGTTTCATTTTTGTTTTTTTGAGACAGGGTTTCTCTGTGTATCCCTGGCTGTCCTAAAACTAGCTCTGTAGAACAAACTGGCCTAGAAATCAAACTCCAGCTTACCTCTACCTTCGGAGTGCTGGGATTTAAGGTGTGCGCCACTACTACCTACCTTGGTTTATGATATTGAGGGCACCAGGCTTGGGTAGCTTTGCAATAAATTAATGAGAAAGCTAAATCCTGAGGGTTAATGAGTGGTGAGAGGCCCGAAACTGGGTGGGAGATTGGAAACTAGAAATGCTAGAGAGTGTTCAGTGAAGTAATAGAGATATCAAACCTGCCCTTTGGCACTCAGGCTGGAATGACATTCTACAGATACCTTTTTGCACTCTGTGTTGTAAGCATGCCAGGCCCTACTTTACGCACCTTACCACATTACTTAAATAATTCCAGTATTTCCCAATAAGCAATAATACTACCATACTAGAGATTAAGACACACAGAGGCAAAGAGAAGTAAAACCCTCGGTACAGAGCTGAAATTCGAATGCAGCTTGTCTGACTCAAAATTTACACTCTGAGTTCCCATAATAAATGGCCGGCCCTGGCAATTGGTATGACCTGGTCAAGGGCTAGAGAAGAGTGCTTTGAGAGGGGGGGCAAAAGCCAACGTTTTGTGATAATTACATCTTTTTTCATAAAGTAAGCCCAGGAGGTTTCTGGTTGTGGCTGTGCATTGTGACTATCTCAGACATTTTGAGGATGGGAGTTTGGTAACTTGTGAGTGCTTTACAAAGACCTAGTGCTTGTTCAAAACCCGTACTTTAAGATTACCTGAAGCCTATCTGGAGGGACCTGGCAGACAGAACATATAACAAGTCCCCAGGCAATTTGAATTTGCAGTGGGAGTTTGTGAAGTACTATTTGAAGCATCATGCATCCATCTTATGATAAGATCAGCGTTCCTGGCCCAGCTGTAGTGATCATACTTTCTCATGGCAGATGAATGGGTCTCTGTCTCCACTGTGGAATGGGAATCAGTTGGTGGGTACTTAAGGAACAGGTGTGCGGCAGTTGCCAATTACCAGGCTGGTTCCCAATTTATGATTGGCAGCTATTTTGCACCCTAACGGGAGATACATACTTATTTAAGGGGCCAGTATTCTTAATATAAAACAAATACTAGCAAAAAAGTATTATAAATGCCCGTATCCCTCTGCATGGCTGAAATGCATGGTTTTATATAAGAGCTGTTTTACTGCTAATTTGGGCTTTCAGTTCTCTTTGGGGCTGTGGGTGAACTATTAAATGATGATTTGTGGCTTCGTTAGGTGGCTCATGTATATCACAAGTTCTGTTTGTTAATTCATTATACTTACATAGAAAAAATAAACTGAACCATCAACTACCAAGGCATAATGACAGAACGGAGTGGGTGTCATGTGATATAGCACATGACAGCAGTGTTCTAGAAACCCAGCCCTCTGTCATGTGTAAAAACCTCTGTGATAAGCAGGATGTCATAAAGCAGGAATTCACGCCTGGCTAGACTTAGCAGCAAATTGTAAAGAGGGAACAATGTCATGTTTTATTTACAGTTAATGCATCTCGTACGTGAGACCCAAATGCTGATAGCTCAATAATGGTTATTTAAATTGCCTTGGAACTTTCCACAGGGAACCTTGTTCGTCTTTCTCAAACCAACTCATTACTCCTCAACCATCATCAATGGCCTGACTCCTCTGTCCTTGAAGAATGGACCAGCCTAGCACACAAAAGCAAGAGATGCTGGTCCTTGGGTTCCTCTTGGCTCCACTTCATGGGCTGGCCTTCTGAACAGATGTTCAAGTCTTACAATGACTGTAAATAGCATAGAGTCACTCTCTTTAGAAGATTTGCGCATGAGCCCATGTGGAGAACATAGTCAATTCTACATAATATTATCAAGATGATCTCTGAGAAGATAAGTAACTTTTGAGGGGGGTGAAAGGGGGAAGGCTCCTGTGTCACAAGAGGAAAGAACCCTTAGTGTGGGAACTACAGGGGAGGGGATTATAGAGGAGGGCTTCATGTTTTGCCTTGCCTTCCTTAGCGCTGAGCAGTAGCAGGGTCTTGCAGGTGGGTGAATGTTGGTTTCACCCCACCATTCCACAGGGTGTTTCCAAGGCCTGTCTTTTTATAGAATATTTCTTGATACTGCATTGCTTGCCTTTAGCGCTGATATGGATGAGTTCTTGTGGCTTTTATGACTGACTGTTCCATGTTGACTTTTTAAAGGAATCTTTGAAAATGAAAGATCGCCTTAGTAATTTTTCCCCAAAGAATAAAAATGACAAATTAGAAATAGTGAGATCCAAGGAGAATGAAAAATGGAAAACTTTCACCTCTTATTTTCTTAGTCCTGGGAGCAGATATGTGGTAGAAGAGCTCCTTGGGAGGTAGCGGTGGCAGAGACTGTCACTGTAACTTTTGTATAGCATTCTGTTTCCTAGCCTTTTAGAAGCCAGTGTCTGAGACCCCAGGATAGTGTGGTGAATATTGTTGGGTATTTTTAAGGACACAAGTAATAAAGAACAGCTCATTTCTAGTATTATTCAGTTCCAACTATGTCACACCTTAGAACAAAGCAGGCAGTTAGGTTGCCTTTTGGAACACTCATTGTTGTTCCATTTATGGGAACATAATACTTGGTGTTCTCATAGAATCACTTATGATTACTTCAGTAAATTTCTATTTCTTTTGGGAACTGTGGGGGTTTGTGCCTGCGTGTGCATGCATTCATGTGTGCAGGAGCGTATGTGTATTGTGTGAAGACATGTGGGTGAATACTTGAATCTGGAAACTTTTAGTATTCTCCTGTGACTTATTTCCCTATTCACATTGACTTGGCCTGGTTGTTGCCTAACAGATACCATCTATCTGTTCCCTTGGAAGTATATCTGTAGGATTTGAAGCCCCTGCCTCCCAAATGATGCATTGTCTCCCCATTGAAATTCAACAAATGCTCTGTATAACAATTACTCATTCCTGTGTGGGAGCTCTCAGTGTATTAGCATACTTTGAAACTGAAAGTCCTTACAGATCTCTTTGCATAATATTGACCAAAGCATAATAAGTCATAAGTGAATTTTAAAGGAAGAAAAAAGATCCCAGGTGTAAAAGGCAAGAATAATGATCAAGGCTGTGGTTTCCTGCACATGTCCATGTGCGTGTTTCTGAATGCTAACATGGGGCACATAAAACAGAATGGCTTAGCCTTATCATTGTGTTAGTGAGCCCTTTTCTGTCTTTGGCAGGCTCTTCTGTAAATAACTGGAGACTCACTGCAATGGGTGATAAAATTGATGCCTTATTTATTTAAATATTTAAGTGTTGTTTACTGTCTCTGGAGTATAACTGAATATCTTGGGGAAATAAAACACTCCACCAGTAGTCTTCCACTTAAGTAGGGTGTACAGTGCTCTCCCCTTCCACCCATGACCCCTTTCCATGACCCCAGGGGTCTTTTAGTTTGATAGTGTGTGGAAAGACAGTACTGTGTGTAGGGACATAGACACCTGAGAGATTGTATTTAACAAGTAAACTATTTTAGTGAATATTTATTTGATCTTCCCTTGTACAAAGTTCAAGTTATCACGAACCATTAGCCACTAAACGGTTATGCTCACAAGAAGGGTCAGCACAGAATGAATCATTTAGGAATCTTCCTATAAAGAGTTTGGCCATTTGAAGAATCGGTAATGCTTAAAAAAAATACTGTCTTAACCATTAGATCTCACCTTCAGAGGCTGGTTAGGTGACTCGGCAGATAGAACCCATTGCCACCCAAGCCTGATGACTCGACTTATATTCCCAAAACCCACAATAGGAGAGGATGGACTCTTGAAGGCTGTTTCCTCACCACATGATCACACACACACACACACACCACCACCACCACCACCACCACCACCACCACCACCACCACCACCACCAACAACAACAACAACAACAGCAAACTTTTGAAGTCTCATCTTCAGTGGAATTCCTGAATAACAATTAAGACAGAGTCTGCATAGATCCAGACTTTTGGAATTACTTGAGTGTCTTGCTTATAGAAATGCAAGCTGGGACAAATGGAGTGTGGGTAAAATGGCCTTGCTGCCACATGTTTAGGTCTTTCCTGGACCAGGATGGTGACGAAGATAAGGCTGTCATGCTTAAGATTTCACTGCAGATGGAAATTTCCAGATTTGTATATACCTCAAGTGTAACCTGGGTTCTTAGGGTTAATTTTACCCCCTTTAAAATCGACAGTGAGAAGCCGGGCGGTGGTGGCGCACGCCTTTAATCCCAGCACTTGGGAGGCAGAGGCAGGCGGATCTTTGCAAGTTCGAGGCCAGCCTGGTCTACAAAGCGAGTCCAGGACAGCCAGAGCTGTTAAACAGAGAAACCTTGTCTCAAAAAAACAAAAAACAAATCGACAGTGAGATGTAAAAATAAAGAAATTATTGAAAAGCATGTCACTTTGTTAGCTACTATGACAGTCTATCACAGATACTCTCTAAACTACCCAGTAATCAAGTTGCTAAGAGACAAGCAACATTTGCTTATCTAAATACAAGAGATGGATAGGGCATCTTCAAAAACCCCAAGAGATCTGCAGAATATGGCATTCAAAGATGTTATCTTAAATTAAGATTTTCTTTTTTTTGATATCGAGACATATCAGCTCCTGACAGCACCCCCTATTCTACTCCAAGTAGAAGATAAGCATCGAAGAATCTCCAGTGTGAGATGGTTGAATTAGTGGCAAGCCTATCTCTTGGCATGAAAAAACCCCTTGCTCCAACTGCAGACAGACTGCTGTCCAAAAAGGACAAAACTTGGTAGCAGGGAAGTCGACAGCCTAACTCTGCCAAGACAGGGTAGGTAAGTCCTTCATAATCCCTGCTCTACAACAAATGTCTGTCAGAGAAACAGGACCCAAAGGCTGAAGACTGATGCAGGAATGTATGGAGAGAAAATGGGAACTGTCCAGGCAGTCACTGGTATGTCATTTCTTAGTTTTGGAAGCTGCAGGCCCTGCACTTCCTATATAAGCAGATATATTTATCCCTCTCAGGTCTCTGAGGTGGTTGAAGAATAGACAGCTAGAGTCTCATAGTTAAATTTTGAGTTGTTTAGGAATCAAGAGGGTGTTATAGATCTAAGAAGATACTCTTAAAAGTGTGTTGCAAGTTAGTATGAATGTTGAATCAGATATAGACCTTTAAACTCATGGAGATGGTTAGATAGTAGAATGTTAAAGTCAGGGGCCAAATATGTATAAACTGGACATTGGGAAGGTATACTGGGCCATTTAACTCTCATAAATGTGGCATATTTATATCTGTTGTTTTGTATAGTATTCACTGTTATAAGAGAAGGAACCATCTGTTGGACTGAAAGGGGAAACTTCTGGGGGGAAGAGGGTGGAAGGGCGGGATAGGAAGGGGGAATAGGGAGGGGTTTGTGACTGAGATTTAACTTGAAGAAAAAAAATAAAGTATTTAAAAAAAAACCCAAATAAATAAACAAATAAATGACCTTAAAAAAAAAAAAGAAAAGAAAAACAAAACCAAAAATCTACAGTGATAGTGTAGAATGATTTCCAAGTCTTTGGTAAAAGAACTTTGGCAAAATAGCAAAAAGTTGTAAAAGTCCTTTTGCCAAAATGTAATGACCTAATATCCATGTAAGCATGCAGTTATAGACAAGAAGAGGATGAGGGCAAGGAGGAAGAGGTGACCACCACCCTCCACATATATTTTCCTTTTTACCGTACTTTTTGCCTCAACCTGGAGGAGGCATGCAGTGAGAAACAAAACCAAACAATAGAATCAAACTCATGTGAAGCATTGCAAAAAACCAAACAAACCAAACAAAACAAAAAACCCAAAACATAAATAAAATTATAGGCCTACTGTTTGACTGATATCTTGACATTTTCAAGAAAACAAGTGTCTTTGAACTGTAGGCCATTCCAAACTCAGAAACGGGGTCTCTGGTATGGATACAGGGTCATGTGGTCCTCAGTCCATCAGTAATTTATCAGATAGATGCCTCCTTTCCAGTCTTGATCTTTTCTGAACCTGTGATTCTTTGTTGTCTGAGGAGCAGATCCAAGAGCTCAGGCACCAGGAGGCAACACTGATTTCTGGCCCGGAGGCCCAGCAGGACCTAAGCAGCAACTGTATGTCTCAAAATCTGGAAGACAAAGTAGCCAATTAATTCCTCCAACTGAGATGTGTTGAGCAGATTTAGAGCAAGCCAGTGCCTTAGAAATGTACCCTACTCAGCAGGCTCCTTACACATTCAACAGGCGGGTTTCTTTTTCTTTTTCTTTTTCTTTTTTTAACTGAGCCAATTCCAAGGCACCCATGGGTTCATAAAACTCTGGGTTTTATAGAACTTCTGCTAATAGTGTATATTTATTTAACTGACTCTATTGGCTAGGCGTGAATGAGCCCGTTGCTTTTCTAGACCCTAGTTTCTCATATGTAAGACAAGAATGTTACGTCATAAGTGGCTCTCAGAGCCCTCCCCCTTGTTATTTAATAAATGTTTGACATGTATTTATTGCTTACATCTGCATTGGGGGGGGAGAAGTCGAGTAGTTATGATATCCATGTGTGGCACACACAGAAGAGAAGAAAACAAACAAAATTTGTAGTGCCGGGCGAATTGCCTCTTGACACAGTACTCTCTTTCCAAGTCACTGGAGTCTGTCCCTGTGCTCTGAGAGCAGAGGTGTGCAGACTTCAATGAGTGACAAGTAGGGGCATTAGGGATTTTCCCTTGACTACACTTGGTCTTTGAGCCTCAAGATTTTCCCCAATGTTTGTGATTTTGTTTCTGATTTTGCAGATTATACCTGGTCATGGTATACAACTTGGAAAAAGTAGAGAAATACAAACAAGAGGAATTAGTTAAGCTCACTGTTCAAACATTTTTCTTACCATGTTAATCTTTTTTTCTTTGCCTACATGCAGTGTTTCTTTGTCCGTTTCCTCCTGTGTAACTTGGATTTGTGGTTATGATTAATTTTCCAATTAAATAATTATACAGCTTGTTTTTCTCTAATTATAAATGTCACAAATGGAATATTACTGATTCTATACAATATAAAATGAGAAATACAGCATGATTTCTACAAATACCCTTGCTACAGAATATTAGGAATAGGATTTTATAATAATTTAAAAGTTATTACTTCCATTATATTTTACATTTTTAATTAAAAACAATTTAAAATTTTGCTTAAGGTTTACAATCTTATTAGTGGCACTAAATTTTAATTAGAATGTTTCTGTTTCTGAGTCTGTGCTTACAGTTTACCCTTTTACACTAACATTGTATTTGAATTCTTTTTTTTTTTTGCTTATTTGTAATTTATTGACATCAGCTCTCATTTGTGAAAAATGAAAACAGTAACAACAACAAACCAGAGTGTAAAACCAGAATTTTACAGAGAGGGAGGAAGAACTACAATAATCAAGTCACCGTCTTCTATCATGTGAGGATACAACAAAAACTGCAGGAAACAAACACATGTACCCTCACCAGGCAGGAAATTTGCCCACACACTGTTCTTGGACTTGACAACTTCAGAGCTGTGAGGAACAGATGTGTTTGTGAGCTACCCAGTTCATGGCATTTTAGTATAGTAGGCCAAAAGGCTGGAGAGATGGCTCAGAGGTTAAGAACACTGGCTGTTCTTGCAAAGGTCCTGAGTTCAATTCCCAGCAACCACATGGTGGCTCACAACCATCTACATTGAGATCTGGTGCCCTCTTCTGGAGTGAATGTGTACATGCTGGCAGAACACTGTATACACAATAAATAAATAATCTTTAAAAAAAAATAAGTAAGTCCTTTTGCTGAGTATTTGAATTCTTAATTTTGAATACTCTCCCTGCTAGTTGGCATGTTTTTGAGTACTTCTTTCAGAAGTGATGTGATAGTAGCCATGTGCATGGTGGTGGACATGCTGAAAAGAGGCTAGCTGGCTACGCCTTTTAGAATTCTTAGTGGCAGAGCCATTGGCATGTTGCTCCCACTCAGGAAATGACACCCACCCACCTCTGCTCATGCAGGAAACTGTAATTAAACAAGTAGAGCACACAGAAAGGCATGGAAATATGAGGAGACTTGGGAGAAGAGGAAAGAGAGTAAGAGAATCAAGAACATTATAGATACATACATACATACGTACATACGTACATACGTACATACGTACGTACGTACGTACATACGTACATACGTACATACGTACATGCATGCATGCATACATACATACATACATACATACATACATACGTACATACATACATTATGAAACTAGAAAACTTTTTGAAAGCATATGCAATACAATTGTCTCTGATGGCTTATTTCTCAAACATTTTCTGTTATCTTTTGTCAAGAATGATGACTCCCTGAATACCAAACAGTTGCCCAATAGTCTTTTTTTTTAAATTCAGTGGTCCTTGCTTCATTTTCTCTATACTTATGCCATGGAGTGCTCTGGGATCAACCAGTTCTTTGCTCCTAACTTATTTGCGTCTCCATGCTTCTGCTTTTTCCCTGGATGAAGTATTTTCTTCTCCCTAGAATCCACTCCTACCCTTGTCTTTATTGTATTTTAACCTTGGCTACCGGCTACATTTTAATTGTCTTTAGGAATTTCTCTTTAAGGTCTCCTAACGTGTTTCACACAGAAAGTGTCCGCCTGGAATGGGAGTGTCTAGCTGCATCCTGTTGAGCAATGGCAAAGCTCTCTGGAGGCTGGATGTTCAGAGATGTTGAACAGGATGCTGTCTGCCTAGGTGCCCGTAGTGTACTGCTACTCCCCAGGAAAGTGTGCCTACTGGGTTTCTGCAGCAACTCAGCAGAGAGCAAGGGCTTCCGGCTTCTCCCTTGTGCCACTGCAGCAAAGCCATGGAACAAACAGACCTTTCTGTCACTCTTGAATATCTCCCCATATCCCCGTTGGCAGAGTTATTTCTGCAGGTGCTGCCAGAGAAACATTTCTAGGGGCCAACTCTAGTGTCTCAAGAGCAAGACCAACAGAGGTGATTTTTGAACCTTACAATGATTTAATAGCTGATACAGATGCTCTCTGAGGTCCAGATGAGAGAGAAAAAGGCTAATTGGAGAACAGTGGGCAGCCTGGCATGATGAGAAGAGAACTGCAGCCACTCTTCCTCATTCTTTACTTCAGGAAGACTCTGGGGAAATGCTTTTGCTGAACAAAGTGTGTAGGAATGAGCATGCCATCAACAAAGAGAATATTTGGAATATAGACCCTGAGGGAGGGCGAATTCCCATCCAGAGGCCTTCCTGCCTGGATACTTCTAGAAACATTAGAGACATTCACATAGGTCCCTAAATACCCCACGATAATGAGGATGAATGATCTTGGAAGATCTCTCCCATTCGTGGTCCATGTGAGAAAGCTGATGATGGGATAAAAGCTTACCTACAATCCAGTATCATTTGTTAATATCTTTTATTAAACAAAAGTGACATGATATTTGTGGTGTGGATGCAAAACAGAACAAAACAAAGAGAATATCCCACAGCTCTCACCTTAAGGGAAATAAGAGAGAGTTTATTCTGGAGCCATTTAGAATGGATGTGGACTAAGAAGACAAATTTAGACTACACACAACCGAAAGAATTTTATGTTCCAATGTAGAAGCCGTTAAATGATATTTAATACATGACAAAGAAAGTCATAAATGAAGGCAAGAATAAAATATATTGGTGGATACACTGTTAGAGATGGTTTTGGCAAGGTGGGAGCAGATTTTCTGTAGGCCTCAGATGCTGTCTAGTAACATTTTTAGCTTTGGGGTTGGTGGTTTTTAAAAGGTTTTTACCCTATTAATCACAGACTGTTAGCTCTGATACAGAGCTGGGCAGGGAATGGCTATTCAAGGAGCTAGAGCTAGTCCAGATAGGGTAATTAGCCTCTGTACCTGCAACTTTTCAATGTCTCCACATCACTGTTTAAATCAGCAAATCAGTCTTTGCAGGCACAGTTTCTTTCCCGGAATTCTGGTTTACAAGGATGTTTGAATGATCTCTTTATAACTTCCTTGGGTTGGGGGAGGAGGGCTTGTAAGATTTTCTCATTATAATGAGATTCTGAGGGAAGGCAGAATTGCAGGTATGTTTATACTACTGTTTGTCTCTAGGGAGTATTGTAGTTTTCAATGTGCTATAAATGTTTTCTGACAACTTGTTTTAATCTTATTTTTATAAGTCTAGTGTTTTAAGTCTATGTTTCCTCTGCCCTTTCTAATTGAAATTAGAGCTCTCTGACACTAACTCCAGCTAAGATAAACTACATGTAGAAAATTTAATGGATGCCATATATACATACAGTGGCAAACCCAGGCATCTTTTTTTTTTATTTCTTAACTATCCTAAATGGTTTAAGACAGTTGGTATCAAGAGGCCAGAGCTTCACATTTCATTTTTAAGTATCACTAGGTACAATACCTTTAAGAAGCATTACCTTTAATTTTGTATAAATATACAAAGATCAATACCAATGTGGCCAAATATACTCTTAATTTTGTATCAATATACAAAGATCAATGCCTATGTAGCCCAATAATATCTTAATATTACATCAATATACAAGGGTCAATACCGTTGTGGCCAAATATAATCTTAATTTTGTATCAATATACAAAGATCAATACCGATGTAGTCCAATACAATCTTAATTTTGCACAATATACAATGATCAGTACCATTTTAGCCAAATATAATACTAATTTTGTATCAATATACAAAGGTATAAGGGCATATTCAATAATCTGTCCCTTCTTCTTGGTCCTTCCCATACTATGTCTATGTCCCATTTTTCTCAAGTCTGTGCACTCCTACATAGGAGAGAAAGAAGGATACAGAAAAGAAAAAGAAGGAAGTCCCTGGGTCTAACCCCCAAAACCCATTTAACAAGACCATTTAGCAGCTTGTAGTCTCTTCCCCTAAATAACAAAAATTTCTGTTATCCATCAAATAACCAACAAAGGGGGGGGGGGAGAAACACCCTCCCCACCCTCTGGGTATGGGACGTCACTCTCTTGAAATGATTCCCTGCTGATTTGCGTCGTAGTAAACCTGTTTGGGGCCCAAACCAGAATGGAAAAATGGTTTAAAATGTTAATACAATGCTTTTATGTTCAGTCCTTCTGTTCTCAGCTGTTTAGATGTCCTAAGGAGTTTGTAGGCAGAAGCTGAACTTCCAGGCTTTACTGAGGTTCTGGCTGGGGCATTGTGTGGAGCTGAACGGTCTTAGCGATATTGAGTTGTTGTGGTTGTAGGCTTTTGATGGAGACAGCTGTTGAGGAATTCTGCAAGGCTGGATCATCTGGGCCACTCGTCTTCTTTGGTGTCTGATTCTGTTTTCTGTTGAGGTTTCCATTGTCCAGTTGTCCCTGGATTCCTTGAATGGATGCTTTAAATCTCCTGGAAAGATGAGAACAGAGTCCTGCCCTAATCCTAACTCTAGGACAATTACCTTTTTTGGGGGAGGGGGGTCAGGTAATATTTCTCCTGAAGCAAATTTAAACCCAGGCATCTTAAGCAGACTTTTCCTCCACCATATTCGGTGCTTGTCATTTGAGCTAATTAACATCACACTGGTTTGTAGTTTTAGAAACATTTGGATTTTTCTACTTTTTTTTCCTTTTCTGTCCTGAAGGAACTAAACATGGTTAGATCAATGCACTCTATTTAGTAAGCCTGTTTATTAATTGGTGGAACATGACATGCATGCTAGTTAATATATTAAGACAGAAGAGTTGGGAATTTGTGAAAAACAAACAAGTTTGCTATTAAATTTTGAAAAACGACAGGGAATTTCTCACTTTGGCTGTTCTAATGTTGTTACAAAAAGACTCAAAAGAGGAAACATAAAAAGTGAATGATTTATACAATGTGTGAAAATAAAATAAAAATCATAGTATTTTAAAAAAGCAAACAACCCATTCCATGTATCCTTGAATCATCCTTTGTTTGAAATCCCTGTTGTTAGCATTTCTGCATGGGCTTTGTTGGTGGCACAGCAAGGTCCTTGGCCAGGTGAGTCAGAGCATACCAGAGAAAGAGGGCAGAGCTGTGTAACCAGGAAGGGTTAGCTTGTGAGGTCTGTGGCCTACGGGAAATTTTGGGGAACAAAGTAAATATCCAGGAAAAACTAGCCAAGCTCCCCGATTTTTGAGCAGGAATGGGATTAAATGTGTTGACTTTTTGTACTACCCAGAATGCAATTTCTTCAGAAAAACCTTTCTGAAACATTAGGGTGAATTCAGGTTTCGTCTTCTGGCCTTTCTCCTCTGTCCCAGGTGATGACATTTGTGTTTCAGTAACAGCTACGACTATCTAGAGCAGTATTTCTCAACCTGCAGGTCACAACCCCTTTGGAAAACCCCTCTCTCCCTAAATATTTACATTGCAATCCATAACAGTAGCAAAATTACAGTTCTGAAGTAACAATGAAAAAAATTTCATGGTTGGGGGGTTAGCACAGCACAAGGAACTGTATTGATGGGTTACAACATTATAAAGGTTGAGAACCACTGCTTTAAGAGTCTCTGGGGATATCAAAAAAAAAAATCTTAAGACCACATCTTTGAATGCCATATTCTGCAGATCTCTTGGGGTTTTTGAAGATGCCCTATCTATCTCTTGTATTTAGATAAGTAACTGTTGCTTGTCTCTTAACAACTTGATTACTGAGTAGCTTAGAGAATATCTGTGATAGACTGTCATAGTAGCTAACAAGGTGACATGCATGCATGACTAGGAGTTTGTTTTTCTTAACTATCCTAAGACGGTTGGTATCAAGAGGCCAGAGCTTCACATTTCATTTTTAAGTATCTCTAGGTACGATACCATTAGGAAGCATTATCTTTAATTTTGTATCAGTATACAAAGATCTATTCAAATGTGGCTAAATATACTCTTAATTTTGTATCAATATAAAAAGATCAATACCTATATAGCCCAATACAATCTTAATACTGCGTCCATATACAAGGGTCAATACCATTGTGGCCAACTATAATCTTAATTTTGTATCAATATACAAATATCAATACTGACGTAGACCAATACAATCTTATTTTTGCACAATAAACAATGGTCAATACCACTTTAGCCAAATATACTACTAATTTTGTATCAATATACAAGGGTATAAGGGCATATTCGATAATGTGACCCTGCTTGATCCTTCCTGTGCTGTCTATGTCTCAATTTTTCTCAAGTCTGTGCATTCCTACATAGGAGATAAAGAAGGATACAGAAAAGGGAAAGAAGGAATACCCTGGGTCTAACCTCCAAAACCCATTAAACAGGACCATTTAACAACTTGTAATCTCTTCCCCTAAATAACAGAGTTTTCAGTTGTCCTTCAAATAACCAAAAAAAGGGGGGGGGCGGAGAAACACCCTCCCCACCCTCTGGGTATGGGACGTCGCTCTCTTAAAATGACTTCCTGCTGATTTGGGTCGTAGTAAACCTGTTTGGGGCCCAAACCAAAATGGAAAAATGGTTAAAAATGTTAATACAATCCTTTTATGTTCAGTCCTTCTGTTCTCAGCTGTTTAGATGTCCTAAGGAGTTTGTAGGCAGAAGCTGAACTTCCAGGCTTTACTGAGGTTCTGGCTGGGGCATTGTGTAGAGCTGAACGGTCTTAGCGATATTGAGTTGTTGTAGTTGTAGGCTTTTGATGGAGACAGCTATTGAGGGAGTCTGTCAGGCTGAATCATCTGGGTCACTCGTCTTCTTTTGGTGTCTGATTCTGATTTCTGCTGAGGTTTCCATTGTCCAGTTGTCCCCCGGTTCCTTGAATGGATGCTTTGATTCTCCTGGAAAGATAAGAACAGAGCCCTGCCCTAATCCTCACTCAGGGACAATCGCCCTCTTTTTTTGGGGGGGGGGGGTAGGTAATATTTCTCCTGAAGCAAATTTGGTTTTTGACAATATATAAAGTGTTATCTTTCAGTCCAGTTTAAAGAAGAAATTATTTTGTTATTTTGGAGTTAAACCAGCTTTAGTGTATATATTTTGAGGTCTCGAAGGACAATTTGTTTGTGTTGTGTGGGCCTTTTGTAAGTAGCTTTTAAACTTAGGTCCTTCCAAATCCTATGTGTGTGTCTCTGCATTCTAATGCATTCTAATTATTGGGATCCGAGACCTGTGGTTCCCATCTGAGGGGATTAAAGATGTGTTCCACCACTCCTGGATCGAAGTTTTTCTTTATTTAGAGTTTGTTTTGTATCAGGCTGACCTTGAGCTCTGAGATCTGCCTGTTTCTGTCTCTAGTGTGTTGGGGTTAAGGGTGTACTCTTCTTGAATGATGGGATTAAGGGTGTGTACCCTCACCACCCTTTTCCGTGTAACTCTAGAATTTATAAGTCCACTAACTCTATGGTGCTCCTCACGTCTCTGCTGAAGTTAAAGGCATGGGTTAACACCACATTTCTCCTGTATTTTACCTTACCTCTACGTTTTTTCGACACTTGGAGGTTCATAAAACCAGGTTGAACGGCTGTGTCCTTTATTTTATTTACAGTGTTTTAAAGTTGTTACCTGCTTTTTTTTTAATTAGTAAATTTATTTGTTTGTTGCTACAGGTTACATCCTTGACATATTGTCCTCTTAAAATGGGAACTGTCCAGGTAGTCACTGGTTTGTCATTTCTTAGTATTGGAAGCTGCAGGCCCTGCACTTGCTATATAAGCAAATATATTTATCCCTCTCAGGTCTCTGAGGTGGTTGAAGAATAGACAGCTTGAGTCTCATAGCTAAATTTTGAGTTGTTTAGGAATCAAGAGGGCGTTCTAGATCTAAGAAGATGGTTATAATAGTGATGCAAGTTAGTATGAAAACTAAGTCAGTTATAGAACTTTAAACTCATGGAGATGGTTAGAAGGTAGAAGGTTAAAGTCAGGGGCCAAATATGTATGAACTGGACATTGGGAAGGTATACTGGGCCATTTAACTCTCATAAATGTGGCATATTTAATTCTGCTGTTTTGTATAGAATTTACTGTTATAAAATAAAGAACCATCTGTTGGAATAAAAAGAGAAGCTGTTGGGGGGGGAAGAGGGTGGAAGGGTGGGACAGGAAGGGGGAATAGGGAAGGGTTTGTGACTGAGATGTAACTTGAAGAAAAAAAATAAAATAAAATAAAAAAATAAAATAAAATAAAAAAATAAAATAAAATAAAAAGAGTCTCTGGGGACCCACGATACAACCTTGTGGAGGTTGTGGGACCCAGATAACGTGATCCCTAGCTAGTTTCCCCTTCTGAATTAGCTATTGGCCTTGCAGTCTGAAGCCCACTTTCCTAGATGAAAAGGGGACGTGACTTTGGTTTGCTTTGCACACCTTTCCTGAGCAGGAAAATCTTGAACCGATGTGCTAGTTTTATGTGGTTGAATCTCCTCTCTGCTGTATAAAAGCTTGAAGGTTTTGGTAGTCGTATCCATTCATCACTTTTATTATTTGTGGGCCTTTATCTTATTTAAAAAAGTTTTCTTTGTTATATAATAGCAAAAGATATATTCTCTAGTGTTTTCTTATAATATCTTTATAATTGTTCCTTGACCTTTGTCTTTTCCTTGTAGAATTTATTTTTGTGTATTATACAAAGTATGAATCTAGGGATTTTTTTTCCTTCAGTAAATGTCAGTTTTCTTAGCATCATTAAGTAAGAGCTGCCCTTTTCTTATTGAGATAATGCACATAATGTGTCATCATAAACTATATTCTAATTTTTGACTTAACAGTTTTCATTTCTTTCTGGTGTTGGCAATTTCGTTGTCAGTGGTTGAATCTCTACATTTCAGTTTTAGAAAAACAAAACTTCTTTTAGCGTATATGTTTGACACTTAGCTGAGGACATTTTCTGTTTCATAGAAGTTGCTATTTTATGATCTCATATTTATTTTACTGTTAGTGAACACTGAGTGCTTTCTCTCTCTCTGTCTGGGTTAAGATCTCATTTTACTTTCATTTTAATTAGTTTTATAGGAAAGTTTTTGGTTATGCTGACTTTGTGTCTCTGTAACCTATTGGACTCATATGTCTATTTCTAGTTAGTTTACCTAGATTTTCTCAGTCAGTGGCTCTCAATCTGTGGGTTGTGACCCCTTTGGGTATCGAACAACCCTTTCACAGGGTCGCATGTCAGGTATTCTGCATATCAGATATTTACATTATGATTCATAACGGGAGCAAAATTACAGTTATGTAATTTTATGATTGGAGGTCACCACAACATGAAGAACTGTATTAAAAGGTCACAGCATTAAGGAGGTTGAGAACCACTGTGCTTGGTTATTTATACTGTTTATATTTCTTTTGTTAGCTTGCTTACTTGCCTGATGTAGGACCTTCAACCTGTTGCTGTGTTTTGATGGTGAAATAATGCCAGACATGTTTATCTTGCTTCTGATTTCAGTGAATATTATGCTTTTTAATACACCATGTTTGAGATTTTGAGTTGAAATTGTGAATTAGAGTTGACATTTTTAAGGGTTTTATTAGTAAAGAAAAATCTTAATTTTAATTTATAATTTACATATAATGGTATGTATTTATGGGGCACAGTGTGTGTGTGTGTGTGTGTGTGTGTGTGTGTGTGTGTGTGTGTTTTGTTTTGTTTTGATGTATGTATAGACTGCAGTGAGATATAAAGTGGGATTTCTGGCTTATCCATTATCCTGTGTATTTTTCAGTCTTTGTGATGAGAACATTTGGAACTGTCTTTTAACTCTTTCTGAAATACAGCATACAGTACTAAGTACAATTCCTTTCTCTGTAACAGAATAGCAGAATAGATCAACTCCCTCCCCTGATCTAGCTGTGTGACTTTGTGCTCATCAAGCAGCATCCTCTCTGGCTTCTTCTGGCCACTACTCTATTCTCTACTTCTTGGAGATCAGCTAACTTGAATTGCACATGACTGAAATCATGTGACATTTATCTTTCTGGGCTTGGCTAACCTCATTTAATTTTTTCTTCCTGATTCCTGCATATTGTCATTAATGAGATCATTATTTTTTGTATTCTTTATTGTATTCCATGAGTATGTACAGTGCATTTTCTCTAGTCATTCACCTGATATATATATATATATATATATATATATATATATATATATATAT
>CAJQZJ010032076.1:6545304-6557066 GCA_907164525.1 Lophiomys imhausi | reverse complement strand
GTGTGTGTGTGTGTGTGTGTGTGTGTGTGTGTGTGTGTGTGTGTGTGTAGATGACTTTAGCAAGCCATCCTTCTGCTATTTCTCAGGATGGGAGAAACTGGTAGCATTGTGCAGCCTAGAAAAATCATCAGTAATGTATGAAGAGTTTTCAAACCTCTGGTAAGAATGACCACTCCAGTCTTGAAAGGATAGCTCTGAAGAGTGTGCACTGGGTGTCTTGGGTTTTACAACCCTATCATTTCTCTGGGTGATGTAAAGACGGTGGTAGCTCAGCTTTCTCATTGTTTCTTCCAATTACTCTGAACCATACACTTAATGGGTAGGAGAAGTCTGTTTAGACCTGCTTGGGGAGGGTTATATTTTTATGTATTTAGGTTGATTTTTATATAAAGTACTCTATCACGCAAGCTTAGAAAATACTGGGACTAACAATTTTCAGTGGTCCAGAATGTTCCACAACTTGGAAGTAGTGATCCCTGGCCTCCCTCTTCTGCACAGACATTTTTCTTTCTCTTTCTTAATCTTTGACTGTGACACATTAGAAATGAACGTTACCATGCCTTGCTTATGGGATGTGTAATTTCTTGGTAAGTACCCAAGTGAGACAAGAGAAGCAGGTGTCTTATGGTTGGATCCCATTCTCAACTTTCATTCTGAGTCAGTTTCTTTAGGGACAAGACAATGGTTCTCAACCTGTGGGTCCTGACCCTAGGTGGCCAGGCCAATGGATGGGAATTTTAGGGATGGGGCAGGGTTATTCACTGTAATGATTTTTCAGCAAGGAGTCACACCTGGAGAATTTCTGCATCTTAGGCTTCTGGCTACTTTCTGTCAAGAAGGAACCTACTTTAATGTTCAAGACAGCTGTTAGTGGTTGGTGGTTAGAGTCAGAAGTGTGTTTATTCTTAAATGATTTGCTCATGTGCTGGCTTGCCGAGACCCCCCACTGTGCTTATCTGAAGCCTTATATTGCTGGACCACAGTCCTGTGACATGAATGCCCGAATGAATATCCGATGCATGTTTAAGCCTACTGCTTAATTTAGAACTCAAAGGGATGTTGAGTCCCATCTTACACCGTCTTGGTGGCCGTTTCCAAGTGGAAGCATACAGTGATGTGCCCACACCATCCAGAGATGGTCTCTAGGAACTGTACGCTCCCAATCTTCAGCAAAGCACTAAGATGTTCGAAGTAACAGACTGGTGGGGAGGGAGCTATCTGTGAAGATACTTACGGGTGCAAAGGCAAGAAAGGGCCAGACTGCGCAGTGGTGGCTAGGAAGATAGCAATTTAGAAGAGTAACATTACTGAAGAATTTGTGACCTCTGAAAGGACTGGGACTGTGGTCTTAAAAGATCCTTAAGATACGTCTGTGTTTTCTCTATATCAGGTCGTTGCCTCCAGAGCAATTTAGTGCAATTTAAAAATAAGCACATAGTTAACTACCATAATGTGGTGAAGCAAGCTGTCTCTGACTGTGCATGCTAACCTTTTCTCTAGTTAGAGCATGATTTATATTGTATTATGTACATACTGTGTCATGACGTGACAGTGTAGTGGCCCCATGTAATATCCGCATTTAAGGTGGGCTGTTCAAATAGATCAGCAGGGTGGTGCATTTTCAGTGCATGAGCCAGCTCACAGCTAGACATACAGCTTTACAAATATTCCGATAAATGTGCTTTCTTCTCTTGATCCTCACGAACATCATTGTGGATTAAAAAAAAAAAAAAAAACGATGTTTGTTCTCCATGGTTGATTTCAGTGTGAATTATGTCTGACTCTAGCTTTTCCATCATGAGGTTTGCTGGAGGGTCACAATGGGGTCTGGTTTCTGATATCATTCCTCCTCTCCTCTGGAGATTGGATGCATTTAGCATGAACATTCAAAATTGTAGTGAGTTCGCAGAACAGCGCTTTACTTTGGATCTCCTTGACTGTGGGTTACACTGGGGAACATCTTGAGGCCCATTCCTCCACTGTGGATTTGAGTCAGGTCCACACTTACCATCAAGAGACTGCTGGGGAAGTTGGGACTTGAGAGCAAGACCTCCTTGGGCCTACCAGCTAGAGACGAGTTGGGGTAGGGTAGGGATGCGAAAGGTAACTAGTCCTGTGGGGAATAGAGCAGGCAGTGTCCTTAGTATCTGTCTCCACCTTTCTCTAGGGAATGGTAGAAAAACAGAAACCTTAAACTACACAGCTGTCCTCTTAGAAGGGGCTTGGAAGTCTCTTCTGGACAAAGGAAGGTGGTGGAGTAGGGTAGAGAACACCTTTCCTCTCCCAACAGAGCTCATCACACAAAAGTATCCTGGCTTAGTGTGTGCTATATGGAGGGACTTTTGAACACAACAAAGAATTACATAGAAAGGTCAGGAATGCTAGCCTGGGCCCCAACCCTCAGGTTTAATTCTGCCTTCAAGCATTACTGGCTCTGTGAGAGTCACGTCAAACGGTACCCCAGGTCCACTTCTCTTCCTGTGCCAAATCACTCTATTAAAATTTCTCCCCCTAGATTGAATTCTTTGATATCAGAGTCTGCACATGAGTCATTTCTCCTCTGTTCCTGGGTTGCAGCATGGTGCCCAGGTTGTCACAGGCACAAATATTTGTGAAAAGCAAATGATAAGCAAGGGAACAAGCTGGAGGGCTCTTTAAAATGGTAGATAAAGGTGTAGATTTAAAATCCGTTTTTAATTGGAAGCGATAACAGGGCTTTGTGACAACTGGTATGATGAGACCAGGACTGGAATGTAAAATAAACATGATATAAAAGGCATAGACTTTTAAGATTTAAAAGGACCACAAAGGAATACCCAATCCAACATCTTGCCTTAAAGCCTGTGCTCTCCTGTAATTTTCCTATTAGTGGTAGTTGGGACTTTGGACACCTGCCAAGTCCTAGTCTGTTTTCACAGTGAGCTAAAATATCCTGTAAAACTTTGATATCTAATTTTGTCTCAAGGAGATACCTAGATGAAATGCTGCCCTTCTGCATGTGATTACCTTCCATTTATTTCAAGAAGATTTTCTCTATCCCTCAATCTGTTTGCCAAATAAAAGGACGCAGCCCCTTCCTCTGCAACTTGTATGTTGTACTAGCCTGCTACCCTGCACTCTGAATAGCACAATAAATGCCTGGCCCTTCAGAGCATCATAAAATCTAGGGCATGAGTAGAAAAGGCTCATCATATTGCTGTCACTCTTGAAACCACATGTATACTAAATGCACCTTATCTCACCTGCTTGTTCTGACCGGAGCTCACATTGAATCACAGCCAGGTTTCTACTGATGAAAATGATGCCTTTCCCCTGCTACTGTAGTAACCGTTTATCTCCAGACTCTTACAAAGTTACTTATTTAAACTCAAGAATATGGATTATAGCAAGTTTTAGCCACTCCTTCATAGTGGGTAAAGATACTGTAAGAGAACCAGGAAAAAGCATTGTTGAGCCCCATGTTTTTCTACAACGGTATACTCCCTTTCTAAGGGAGACATGTGCTTAAACTGATCTGGCCAATACTAAGTAAAATTTGCAGCCTCTTGGTGACTACACTTTTTCCCCCCTCTGGCTACGCAGGAACAGACTAATAAACCATTTATGACTTTCCCTGAGATTCCCCCAAGGTGACCTTTATCTAGCTTTTAGAATCAGCTCCTTCATGTGAACAGTTGAATGACACTTGCCAGTCCCCTATCTTTGGGCTCATCTTCATTTTTCCGTGAGTCCTCTAACACTGCCTAATCAGGCTGGAACATGAGTGTTTGCTGGGTGGGGACTCATTTGTCTCTGGTTGTGATTCTGAGATTATGTTTAATTTTACCTTAAGCCTATTGTCTGATTCTTTCCAGGCCTTGGCTGTTGGGGCCAGAATTTATTTTTCCCCCAAGTTCTTACATTGTATGTATAAAAGAAAAAAATTTTTGTAGCACAAATTCCAGAGCATTTATCTTCCTGCAGCTTTCCAGCTATGTGAATGCACAAAGCCCCTTGTATGTTACTTTCTTTCATTTGCAAGAGAGCTTTCCTTAAGTAGCAGGGTTTATTTTAAGGATGAAAATGTAAGTAATGATACCCCTTCTCCCAAAAGCAACACCCCAAAACAGAACCAACCAAACAAAAACATCAAGAGAGCTGCTTTCTCAGTTAAGAGAAAGTGGAGGCTCTGGGGTAGTTTGCGGTCATTGTCAGATCACTGTGCTAGGTCAGAGACTCTGTTCTTCCATTTGCCTTGCACACTAGCCTATACTACCAAGCAACAAAGTGTAGATACATTCCTACCCGGAAATACCCTGATCCTTTTGGTGTTACCCAGAGTTTGTCTGAGACTGGGTGTGACTGTGTGTGGCTCAAAGCCCAGTGCTGGAAAGGCAGAGACAGGAACATTCCCGAGGGCTTGTCAGCAATTTCTGTACTTTTGAGCTATACTTGCAGAGTTTTCCAGAACTACAAACGAACGCCATCACATTGTTGCCTTGAAATGAGATTCTCTTCTCCATTTTATGTGACTTGGTCACATTATCCTAAAGAACACCTGTGTCAGTTGCCAGTAGGTTAAAGATAACTGAAAAACGGGTCACGTGGTTATTATTTTATTTTATTTTCAGGCTCCCTTAACCAGTTCAGGAAAGGCTGGGGATTTTAGAAGGCATTCTTGGAAACAAGCTGAGTCATATAGGCAAAAGACAGTCCTCAAAAAACACAACCTCACCCCCACTCCACCTCAGACTGAGGCTTGTATAGGTGCAGATTCGTGGGCCTCTTCTCTTTGCTTAGAATGATCTATAAATGACCCCTCCCGAGCTTTTACTGTATGGAGCATTTGGTCTGTGTTACTTCAGACTAGCCATATCCAAATGCTACCTGGGAAACCAAGCCTCAAACCAAAAATGTCCATTACACCCCCACTTAGTACTTGCAAACTAAAGTACCCCAAGAGTCCCCATGTGTCTAACCTGTTCCCCCACTGCAGAACTAAAACTAGGTTTTTTTTTTTTTTCCCTCAACATTCTACCATTCATACCTCTTAAAACATTAATTCTGTCAGAACTACCTCTAGCCTCCTTCTGAAGACATGAAGTTTTACTGAAAGTGATTGGAAAGAAAGGAACAAATGAATGTTTAAAAGGATTAAAATGTAGAGTTAAATTGAGACCTTGAGTGGGGGTTGTGGGAAGCAGTGGGGGCTGGGGAACCATAGGGCATAGAGAGCTGTAGCTGAGAGCATTGTGGCTCTGCAGCTGGGGAGAAAGGCCATTTGGTATTCTCAATAGAAGAATGGGCATTTCTTTTGATATTCCCCAAATTGCCAGTCTTGGGGTTCACACTGCTTTGGACTGTACTTTTCTTCTTTTCAAGCTCATGATTTGGCATCTTGGCACATTGGCACATAGTGGCATTCTGTATAAATATGTGCACTTTCAAGTCTCCCCTCAAACTCAGTATAATTCCTCTCAGAAAATAATGTTTTTAAGGAGCACAGTATTAATTCAAGAAAGCCCTCGCTGCTCTTATTGTCCCCGAAATCATACATTGTTTTCCACAGAATTCCGCCATTTGTTTATATTTCCGCACAGTTTTTGTTTGGGGGAGTTTTGTTTTGTTCTAGCAGCAGCTGAAGTGATTTTGAGTGTTTGCAGCATGATGTTAATTAACCAAATGTTGCAACCTGGAACTCCGGAACACCTGGGCTGACTCAAACTGCTCAGAATCAGTGTGGAAATCTTCAGAACAGGGAAGGGAAGAATTTTGGTGAAACAGACAGTATAGAGGAAAGGGTTTTTTTTTTTTTTTTTTTTTTTTTTTTTGATTCCTACCGATTTTCTAGGCAAAATACAAACAGACAAGGAATTGTCATGTTCCCAAGGTACAGTCTGTTCTTAGGGACAGAAGGCTGTCCTCTGTATGTATGCACAGGTTAACCCAGGCGTCCCAGACTCTTTGAATGAAGGTAGGGTTGATTAGTGTCTGGTTGGCTTTTGACCTTAATCTCCATTTGTTTTACATAACTTGATCATTTTTAAAAAGCACAGATACTTTGCAAAGGCTGCTGGTCATAGGAATTACTCTGTTACAGTGAGATTGAGGCTTCCCAAACCTTCCCACTGACCTGCAATTCCCCCTGGGGTTCCCAAACCAGCAGTTCACATTATAAAAGGAACCATATTTGAAAAGGAAATGAAGCACCTTTTTGCTAATAGCTGAGCCCAGGCCTGGCCACCCCACAGGGACCTGTGCAGAAAAGGCTCACTTGGGCACAACGCATTGCAGTGGCCTGACCTTTCTTCACCAAGTGTGGGCTGAAAGTAGCAGAATTTTGTATAGCAGCATCAATGACACCAGAGGCCAAAGGGCTCCTGATTTAGGGTATGTCCTGTGCCCATGAGGATATTTGGCCGTTTTTCAGGCTTCTACCCACTGAGGTTCCATATCAGACTTCCCAGTCTCACCTTCTTGACAACTAATATCCTCAGATACTACCGAAACCCTGCTAAAGGGATAGCCCCTAGTTAAGAACTCTTCTCCTAAATATAGCAGCAGATACTTAACTGCTTTGAGTGTCCCAGTGAGACCTAAGCTAAGTATAGCAGTTTTCAAGGAGCCACTAAAAGGTTCTGAAATAAAAATCCTTTTAATTGATTGAGAATATATTTGAAATTCACAAAACGGTTGTTTTCTAATCGTTACACATGATAATAATCACCTGGGGAGAGTTAAATCCTAATGCCCTAGATAAACCCATTTCAACTCAAAAAAAAATATTTTTTGGAGGGGGGGGGAGCTGCAGAGATGGCTCAGAGGTTAGGAGGGTGTGCCTCTCATGCAGAGGACCTGAGCTCAATTCTCAGCACCCATATCAGGTGGGCTGACAACCGTTGGTAACTCCAGCCCCTTCGGAATCCAGCACACGTGTCTTCTGCAGGCACCCACACTTGTGTGCTTGTATACTAGCTCCATGTATACATAATTAAAATTAAAATAAATAATTAAATTTTCCTATGGGAAACATCAGGATGTCAGATTTTTTTTTTTTATCTTTTTATCATTTAAAACAACTGTCAGAATACTGTAAAGCTTCCCTGGAGTTTCTGTAATATGTGAGGGTCAGTGCTTTTTAGTTTGGTTTCTGGGAGCCTTGACCCACATGTGGGGCTTGCAAATGTGAACTACAGCATTTCAGTCGCTCATCTGGAGACACACCTGACTCCTGGTCATTAGCCAACTTTGGAGAGCAATCGAGTGTCTAAAGAGAGCTCCCTGAGCAATTGAGTCTTCTTGCTTTGCATCTCTGGCAAGTTCTCCATTGGTGCTGATGCTGTTAGGCCAGGAAGCAGGCTCGAAACGGGTCATGGTGAACATGATATCAACCCTAACCAGAGGACCAGGGATATAGTTATCTCAGATGTAAAGCCCCATCCCCACACTGACAGATGGCATCCACTATGAACTGAAGCTCTTTCCTTCCTTTTCCACCCTCTCATAGTGTCTTCTTTTCTTCATGTTTTCTAACTTAGTTCCGTTAATGGAACTCTTGATCACTGTCCACCTTGGAAGTGCTCAGAAACGTTCCGAATTTTTCCCATTCTTCACATCTGGGTTTCTCAAATCAAGATTTTACTCACTTCATTGATGAGTTGGCCTTATTTGCTTACATATCAACAGTGGCTATTTCTTCAGGTTTCATGTCAGGGTAGTATTCTGTAATATCTTTTTACTAAAATGGGCTTTGGGAGGTAACTTGAAAATCTCAACAAGTTTTTTGTTGTTGTTGTTTTGTTTTTTAAACAATGAATTAATGCTTACAGAAAAATCTTGAATTATATGTCAGTGTTGCAGTTTTTGGTTGTGCTGTTTTGAGTCTTAGGAGGGGCATAGTGATTCATAATTTTAAAGTTACCGGAACACAGTTGTCAGGCTTTAGAAATTTGCAGACTCTTTGAAGACTGATGAGCATCCCTCTTTAAAGTCACTATCTAGCAATAAAGGAGTGACTAATAGTGAACCAGTCAGTTAAGTTCCAAGACTACTTAGGGTACTTTTCTGCCAGACACCAAAGGGTTCTGTTTGACAAATGGTCTCAGGTTATGTCTTACTAGAATCAGCCACGCCCAGTGTCACACGGTGAGAGAGGACATGGGATGTCTTCCCACACAGTTCTTCAGCTGTGAGAATTAGGCAAGTATGCAAGTAATCAGAGTCGTGAAGGAGCATGGTGTGTCACCATCTTGACATGTCCCTAGGCATGGGATTTAATACACTTAAAGGCGAAATCTAAACATTAAGAAATCAGGAATAAGGAAACTGTGGAAATGTAAACTTTGAAACATAATAAACAGAAGCATATAGGAGAATATGAAGTGTGCTGCTGGACTATGTCATAACTGAAGGGATGGATACTCATCCTTCATGAGATACTACCACCGTGGTTTACAGGATGTGTTCTCATGCCAACCCTTAAAATTAAAACAAACAAAAAAACATTAAAAGGACATGCCCAAGCATTTTTTTTTTTTTTTTTTTTTTTACCTTTTAATCAGGGCTAACGCAACCTGTAGAGACCAGGGAAAGCATGTTGAATTTCACACTTAATCTCCCAGAAGTCAGTTCTTAACAGCTAACTGGCTGTTATCTAAGAGTTACAAGTTGCGAGTGCTTTGGCTTGTAATTCCAGAATGGCCTTTATCATCTGGATGACAATTTTTCCAATTTAATTAACAATTTATTCAGTCGTAAAACTACAGTGAATCGTGAAATTAAAGGCTTCCTTCTGTGTCAACAGAGACTTTTTGGAGCTTGGTAACAAGTTGGACAACTTCTCTGTTGCTTTTCAAAAGACACAGTCAATCACCGGGTAATATTTTTAGAATTTCCAAACTGGAATATGGCTGGCCGCTAATCATCTGGGAAGAAAATGCTTGATTAATTACAACAAATGTGTCCAAAAGTGACAACATTTTTGTGGGCCTCACTGAAGTTTTAGCAGGTGGCTCCTCCAAGCCAGGTGAAGAGGAAGGGGAAGGGGCACCTTTCCTTCCTTGTTCATGTTGTCCTGAAAACAAACAAAACCCCCAAACTTCTGAGCTCACAAAGCTGACAGAATTTATCTTGCAAATGTTTTGCCCAGTGAACTAACTAAAAAAGATTTTTTGTTTGTTTGTTTTATCTTGCTGGATTTTGACTCTTCTTTGAATATGGGCAGCTGAACGGTGTATAAAATACTTTTCAGGAAGATACCAGAGTGGCGGTTCCTTCACAGCTATCTTAATAATAGCTCATAAAATGAATGGTGTATTTACAAAACCAGCCATTCGAACATTTCATGGGCTTAGGCAAATTAGAGAAATGTTGAGAGTGATACTGCCAGTTAATTAAATGACCACAAGATAAACCTGAAATTTGAAATAGAGAATTGTATTCAATTGAGTTTATGGTGACATTGTTTTTTATTTTCCTGTTCCTGTGGTGTTCACCATAGAATGCTGAGGTCACAGATGAAAATGCCTTAGCCTCCCTTTTTAGGGACAGGAAGGTTCAAGCAGGACTCAGGCAGCTGGGGAGCAACAGAGACCTGTGACTTAGGACTTGGTTGTGAGATAGTCCTTACTAATGTATTTAAGAAAGAAGTGACTTTACTTCACATGCTGAGAGAATCTTCATTTCAAGCAACCTTAATCATCATGACACCCTTACCAGATTGAGGGTTTTTGAGGCTTCTGTCAGGTTCGTGGTGGTTACAAAGTGAGAAATAACGGAATATGAATTTAAGTCCTGGGCTGTGTGGCTTCAGAATCTGTGGTCGGTGCTGTAATACCTCTCTTGGTACATTCTTTTGGAAATGGAACCAAGGATGTTGTTTATGGTAGGTTTGTAATGCAAGCTCCTGTCATTTCATTTGCTCATCGAGGAGAGAGAAAACAGGCATTGCATCATGGCAGAGTGCCCCCCCCAAAAAAAATCAAATCACATTATTAAGTCACAGGACAAAACATAGTGGCTAGGACCCTCTATCTTTGCTCTGGCTTCCTTTCTACAACAGCTGCAGGGAGGGAGCTGGGTCTGAGTAAGAATCCAGCGCTTTCTGCCCCTAGGTCCCCAGGCCTCCTGCTGGTTTTCATTTCCCTGTAGGCTACTAGTTATAAACTGTGCAAAGAGTCTGGAGTGCAGAGGCATCTGACCTCAAGGACGGGTTCAAGGAAAACACTCTCCGAAGATGGAGTCACTCGCAAGGCGTCTAGTTAAGAGTCTGCACCTGAGCTTAAGGCCACTCTCAAGTTGGGCTCTTCCTTTCCTCCCCAGCACACAGTGAGTTTCAGGGAGCAAACTGCTTTCTTGTTTTTGTCCCAGATCATCTTTGGCTGTGGATAGAAACTGGAACCAATTTGGTCTCTTGTTCTCTACTTCTTTCCCAGTAGGAATCTTGCTTTCGATTCAAGTTGTCAATCATCTCTCAAAACTTGCTCTTTATTTATCCATCTGCCTATTTATAGCCCATCCCGTTGGACAGAAGTTGAGGTAAGTGAAAAGCAAACACGAAATCGTAAAAATACAAGTAAAAGTAGGAAATAAAGATTGGAGAAGAAAGAAATTAGAAGAGGGCAAGACCTGAGACAAGAAAGAGAGATTTGCTTTCTAGTTTCATAGCTAGGGAGCAAAACAAAAACAGCAGAAGCAAATGCAAACTGTAGTCAACTGGATTTTCGTTGATTAGTAAGAAGAAACAAGCCTTCCAACACTAAAAGAAACTTCTCACCTGGGCCTCCTTTCAGATGGTAATTCCTTGTAAAAAGCATGTAGGTATTGTGATTGTAAAGATGACCTTGAGGCTTTCTACCCAGCAGGGAATCAGGCAAATTAATACTTATGGAACACAATAAATGTAGCTCAAGGACAAGCCAGAGCAGGAGAGTTGGGGGGGAATAGCATTCATCCAAGCAGAGGAAGCTGGGCAGGCAGCAAGAGGGCAGGGCAGATCCAGAAAGAAAGTGCTAACTTAGCCTCCACAAGTGGTAGACTGACTAGAGAACTGAAAGCTGAGCCTTCAGTGCCAAAGAATTAGTGTTGGCACTTGTGACCAGTGACGGAGGGTCATGGGCTTGCTTGTGCTTGGAGTGAAGCAACCATGCAGTATTTTGGGACACATATGTAAGGGAATAGAAGACAAGGGTGGGGCAGGGGTCATGAAACTGGCTACTGAGTAACCATGTGGTGTCTGAAGAAGGCCTGTTCTCTGGCCCATGTTTTGGGAAAAAGAGGGAAGAGACTGGATGGAAGAGATCAGTTAGGGCATTGTTGTGGTAACAGGAAAATTAAAACAGGAGATTAACCAGAGGGGGTAGAATAGAATAGAGAGCAAGGGAAACTCTCTGCATGTTGTAATTAAAGCAACCCACCCACCTAGCCAGATGTGGCAATAACTAAGAAACAGGTAAGAGGTGACAAAGACAAACAAGAACTCAGGGATACATTGAAGTTGCCAAATATGTCAGGATGGAACTTCTGTGGACTTGTAATTTTGCTCAAATATAACAGACCAGTGAAGAATGTTAACATGGCTTGTGTTCTCATAAGGGTTGGAGTTAATGTTTTATTGTGTGAGATTTTAATGAGGATTGGAAAGAGTACACAAGGACATGACTGTCTGGTAAGTGCTGACCACAGGGATAATTTATGGAAAGCAATTTGAGAGGTCATTTCTTTATTTCATTTTTATTGGTGTGTGTGTGTGTGTGTGAAGGTTCCTAGGTGCCTGCAGAGGGCAT
>CAJQZJ010032076.1:6482199-6545294 GCA_907164525.1 Lophiomys imhausi | reverse complement strand
TGTGTGTGAAGGTTCCTAGGTGCCTGCAGAGGGCATAAGATAGACTTCTGTCCCCTGTAGCTGAAGTTGCAGGTGATTGTGAGTCACACTCAATGGCTGGATACAGATCTTGGATTTTCTGGAAGAACAGCAAACACTCAAGAGCTGTGCCATCACATTAGCCTTTGGAGGCCATTTCTACTTCTGGAACTTAGAGGCCAGTGGAACAGCTACTCCCTTTTATAATTTGTTCCATTGTCTCATCTGCAGTCTGTGGTTCTCTGGGAAAATATTCAGAGCTCGCCTTGCGTGGCATTTGTAACTGTAAATTTTATTAAACTATATTTATTAATACCTAAACACCTATTACCCATGAACCACCCTAACCCTTTTGAAAAAGATACCAAGCTATGGGTCCTGGAGGGCAACTTGTCAGCCATCAGTCTGTAGACAACCATCACTCAGTGGACTTCTGGCTCTGGCATTGTTATGACAATCTCCTCACTCCAGCTTGGGCTTGAGGCCTCTTCAGTCAGCCTTGGTGTTGTGCCTTGCTGGGGCTTCTTCAGCCTCCTCAGGCTCAGGGCCTGCCTAGCATTGCCACTGTAGACTGGCTCATGTAGCCAGCCTATCTCAGCTGCTCAGCTTCCTCAGTCAGCTGAGATCGACTTCCATGAACTAGCTGAACCCCTCAGGGAAACTGCTGTACTATGCAGCCTAGTCCTTGGCTTCTGATCCTTGCTGGGAGCCTATTCACTTGCCTGGGCCTTTGCCATACCCTCATGGGGCAGACATTGTACGCGGTGGCTTCAGGGAACATGTGTGCCTCTCTCCTTGATCACTTACTAGCATAGCCTTAGGCTGCTCTGCTTCTGCTGCCCTGGTGCAAGTTAGTGTGGCCCTCCAACTGGGCTCTGCCCATCTTCCACTAGCTGAGCAGTGTTCAGTAGCATTGCCAAGCCAAGGCCCTTTTTTCAGTTTCTCAGGCTTTACTAATTACATCTGTTGCCCAGGACCATGCACTGCCAGATGACAGGCTGATCTGCATGCCCCTTAAGAGGCTGTCCTTCAGAAGTCTATTCACTATATTCACTAAAGAAATCTAACTCCCATTACAGGCATACCGGCTAGTGACAGTACCCACAGCTGCAGGTGAAGTTAAGTACCACGGTGCTGGTGTTAGAGTTCATGAAAAATAAGCCTTCCCATAATCAGGCTTTGGCCAGTGTCACCACTGTCAAGGAAGGACACAGTCTAGGAGAGCATGTGGCCTGTAGGTTCTGAAGATAAGATTCCATAGCTTGTGGTATGAGAGATTGTGATGTTCCACTGTTCAGCTAAGAAGTAACCAGATAATGGTTAAAGGAACCATAAGCAAAACCGTATAGAAAATACCGCCCAGGCCAGTCTAGACTCATATACTTTCCCCAACTGTTTTTTGTTGACTTAGAGATGTGACAGTTTGCAAAGGCGGCAGTAAATTGACAGCTGGGAGAAACACTGATGTGGCTCTAGGAATCCCCAAGGACAGACACCAGGAAGGTAGGAACTCTGAAGGACCAGTGAATTATTACAACATTCCTAATTGTCATCTGATATGGACTAGGTTTTTTTGTTGGGGAATTCTCTAATTAACATGGCTCCCCTCTGGACTACTCACAGGTCTGTGTTAATTCTGGAAACAGTGGAAAGATATACGATAACTCTATTTTAACAGAAAATACATTAATTAGTTTGTATAATCCTTCTCTTAATTATAGTGCCAAGTTTTTCTGTTTCTAAGCTATTTTCTGGTGGTATGATGCCCTGAGAGAATTAATAAATTTTTTTGAGGGGGAGAGGGGGTTGTATGTTCCAGTTTTTTTCAACTCTATGCCTCAATTTGAACCTAGACAGGCGGACAGGATTCACCACCTCAGGGCTCCTGGAGCCTTTGCCTTTCATCAGCAGGGATACAGACAAGTACTTTCCATCTACTGCAGGGGCATTTCTCTGGGTAACTATGAGTAGTGTTTTGTTGTTGTTTGTTTCATTTTGTTTTTCTACAGTTATTACTATTCATTGGGGTTTTTTTTTTTTGACATTTTCAACTGCAAGAGGAATTCCTGGCATAAAATTGTTTTAAAACCTACAGTCCAGTACTATCTAGTCTACAACCTTGCCATGTCCAGTGCAGTCACAGAGTTGGGCAGTCATTTTCTGGGGGATGTTTAGAAAGCTGTCTATCACCCCTAAAGAAACCCACATAGAGACTGTGCTTCTGTCCACCCTTCAGTCTTGGACAACCACTACTCTAATTTCTGTCTTCATGAATTTACTCACTCTGAATATTTCATATAAATATAGTCAAAGGTACACAGCTTCTGGGGGTGTGACCCTTCTTTCACTTAGCATAGTTTCCGAGGTTCAGCCATGGTAGAGTATATACTGATATTTTAATTACTATTAATGGATGAATAATATTCCATTGGATAGTATGTCATAACACTCCTGGAGATACATAAACAAAATGTTTATCTAATCCAGAAGGTTCCAACAGAACACAGAAAGTGTATCAGCTCAGTTAAGCAAATAGTCACATTGGGGTGACTTTAAGAACGTGAGTAACTCATAGGCAGCTAGACTGGAAAAGACCCATTTCCACTCAGTGTTTTACCTCATAGGGAATTTAGCATAGTGTGTAGTTGGGGAGAGGGCCATGATGGTTAGAATCCCATGATGATTCTTTCTCCTTCAAGAAGGACTGTCAGTAGCCCGACGTCTGTCACCATAGACCTCACGGTTTTCTGGGCCACTCTACCTGTCTCATCCCTTTGACTCTACACCAGGTTATCCGCTGTGCTTTACGGTGGGGAGGTCATGTCATCCCCAGGTGAATGTATTGGGGCAACACATTTTGATGACTCATTCTCTGGTTGTTTCCAGTGTTACCTGTCGTAAATAAAGCGCTTCTGTGATCATATGTGGAGGTACATACGCTGGCGAGCCACATTTGTGGGAGTGGAATTGCTGGGTCTTCTAGAAACACTGTTTTGACTTTCTAAAGTATTGCCAGATATTTCCCATGGTGATGGCTTCATGTCGTGTTCCTACTGGAAACACGTGTGTTGCGGTTCCTTCACGTCTGTGTCAGGACTTGCTGATTCCATTGTTTGTTTGTTTTGCAGCTGTTCTGGTTGAGTGAAGTGGTGTCACTGTGGGGTTACATTTTCTTTCTTTTTTTTTGTTTTTTTTTTTTGAGACAGGGTTTCTCTGTGTAGCCCTGGCTGTCCTGGACTCACTTTGTAGACCAGGCTGGCCTCAGACTCACAGAGATCCACCTGCCTCTGCCTCCCGAGTGCTGGGATTAAAGGCGTGCTCTACCACACCTGGCTTGGGTTACATTCTTTAATGGCTGATGATACGGGCATCTCTATGAGCACTTTCAGGGTTGCATTATTGCAAGACATTGTTGTGTCAGGGACTGCATGTTCGATACTGGGATGTTTGAAGAATACAGAACAGACTGGACTGATGGGGACACAAGATCTTTTGGAATTTCATTTTTAATAATTTGTATGTATGTATGTGTATTCCTATCTGCATCTGTATATTCCATAGTGTGTGCTACATGAACCTTGAAGGACATATACCTTTACTTACTGAACCATCTCACTGGCCCAAGATTGGTTAGGATTTGTAATCCACAGGACAGTTAATTGTAAAGAGCTTTTGTGGTTTGATTTTTTTCACAGATTCCAAGGATTTCAAAGACAGGTTAGAAAATGGAGAAAGAAAGTATTAATAAGATTAAAGACTTTGTTTGGCAGGAAATTACTAGTTGGTATTTTATGCCGAGGCACTGGAAATTATTAAGCCTGTTTCTTTTCCTACAAAATGTACTTTGTCTTGTATCTTAAAACAGGGCCCTCCTTTCAGTCAGGCGCCACATGACATACAGAGCTAGCCCTGCTGTCTTTGCTCTAGAATGTTTGCAGAAGGGATAAGAGAAAGGGGAGATCTTTCAGCCAAGGCTGTCATCTTCCAGTAATTTGCCAAAAGACAATGACAGGAAGGACGGGATACACCTGATGGGTGTTCTCTAGACCTTTTAGGTAACATGGAGCCATTCCTGTAGCTACATGCCTGCAATTCCAGAGGAAGAGGGATACTGCAGACATCAAGGGAGTGGATACTGTTAGGAAAGGAATGCCTGGATGTTACCATGGCGAAGCTGGAAGAGTCTAGAGTGTCGCTCAGCACGCTGGTGGAATTGTTATAAACAAGCAAGTTAAAGCTAAGGTTCTTGCCAAGAGAATTACTCTGTGTATTGAGCATATTAAGCACACCAAGAGCTGAATCGCTTCCTGAAATAGGTGAAGGAAAATGGTCAGAAAAGAAGGAAGCCACAGAGGAAGGAAATGGGGTCAGCTGAAGAGCAGCCTGCGCTTGCCAGAGAAGCACACTTCGTGAGAATGAACAGAAAGAAGCGTGAGCTGCCAGTGCCCATTTCCTATGGATCTTTGGCTTAATAGATGCACAAAAAGAGAACAAGCCCTCGACTCGGGAGCAAGCAGAGGGAGAAGCACACAGTCTTTGCTATGTCCTACCCCAGTGCCTCTGTGGCTGGCAGTGTGTTTATTTACTTCACTATCGAATGTTCCTTTGACCTAGCTCATCCATATCATTATCCTGCATGTCCACTGGTTTTTGTGTACAGACACATTGTAAAAGCATTATTAAGACAGCCTTTGATTCAGAAGCAGGTATTGGTGTTGAGGGTGCAGAGAGAAACTGACAGGGACTGGGTGTGGAGGGCTGTTAGTATTCTTACCTGACCTGAGTCAAATATGTGTGGCTTTGAGAGAATTCAGTGGATCTTATGCTCATAGTGTATATTATTTTCAGTTGAGATGCTATTATTCAGTAAATTTCCTACTGAAGAAGGAAAAAGAGAGCATTGTGCTTCATTCTCAGTACCTCTTATGGCCTCAGTTATAGTGTAAAAGCTGCTTGACATAAAAAGATGGGGGAACCTTTCGTCTTGGTAAGTGGAGAAGGCAGACAGGGAACTGACTCTCAGTTGAGCATCTTTTAAGGAAGTTGTTTAAATGCATGATTGCATTTGGTCTTCACAGCAGTCCTGTGTAAAGATGTGTTATCTGCATCTTATGGGAAGAGAAACTGAGGTTAAAAAAAATCTAAAATATTTAAGGCTCATAGCACCAGGTATAATGGAGTCAGAACCCCCACCCCCACCCCGAGTTGTCTGTGGCACTAGGTGCTTTTGTTACCCAGCTGACATTCAGTGGCTATCTGGGAAATGGTGCATGGGTTAATTAGAGGAAGCAGAGAGCTTGCCGCTGCTCTGGCACCTTGGGGTTGTGCTGGGTTTGTCTGGCATGTGTTTGCAGATGTGGCCATTGAAGCAGAAGTGACAAGACCTTTATCCGCTGGATTTCCCCTTCCTAGATGCTCTGAGCTGCCCTTTGGTTGGACCAGGCCAGGGGATTCTTAAGAGCTCCTGACAGATTGACGGCCTGTTAGCCTGAGTGTGCCTGTCCTGTGAGGTTCTGCAAGGCTGTTCTCATTTAGAGGAAAGTGTCTGAGTGCCTCCCTGGCTGAATACTGGCAGGAATAATGCTGTGCTTTGGAGGCTGGGTTGAACAGGATTCTAGTGAGCTGTCAAATGTGATTGCTGAAATGATTTCAGTATGAGCTTATCAGACTGCTGCGGAGAGGAGAACAAGCACACTGCACGCTATTTATGGCCTTCACACCCCTGCAGCTTGGAACAAAATATAGCTTGTCCCAGGCTCAGATTTAAATTAGAATATTCTGGTGTGTATGCACAGATTAACTGAACAATAGATTCAGGGGACAAGAAGATCCTTAAACCTGGATGAGACAATGGGTTTGTCTAATTTCGCAGTGCATTTTGCAAATGTTTTAATCCCCAAAGGAACCGATTGTCCTTTACCAAGGAGGCTTGTGAAAGGGCATCCTAGTGTATCCATTTGTGAAGGATCTTAGTTAAACTCCCGCTGTGAAGGAACCACTGCGGAATTACACTGCTGTTGAATTACATCAGATTTTTTTTTCTGTGTGTTACTTAAACACTTGGTTGGACAGATCTTTCATAATTCTGGAATCATTTTTGGGATTTGAAAATAACTAATGGTTATTCAATTAAGGAGACATATCCTTCAGACAGGTTAGTAAAATTGTATTCTGAAACTACTGTAAGGGTGGAACTAAATGCAGTGCCCATAATCTAACAGTGTCTGTCCAAAGATTTGGCTTATGTTCATTGTTCAGACATTGGGCAGGCTTGAAATTTGAAGGATATGGTTTGCTGAGCTTTTCCTTCCCCTGTCTTGTGTGTGTGTGTGTGTGTGTGTGTGTGTGTGTGTGTGTGTGTGTGTGTCCATATATCATCCATTTGTCTGTCCTCTAATCCTGAGGACCCACAGAGTTTAGAGTCATATACATCCGAGTTTGAATCTAGCCCTAGCTCTTCCAGCTATATAACATGTAATCCTCTTTTTCATGAAAGGGTAACAAGGCTCATCTTGAAGAGTGTGTGCGAGGATTAAATGAGATGGTGGTTATAGTGCCTGGTTAACCCATGGCATTTCTGCCACTCATCTCCTTTCTCTCTGGTAAGATGCATAGGAGAAAGAAAAATATCTACATTGGGAAAGGCAATTTAACACACACTTAGAAAACAGTGTCTCCTCTGATTTCTCTTTAGATTGTATAACAATTTGGCTTTTACAAATAGTCTTGATGGCTAGAGAGATGGCTCAGTGGTTAACAGATTTGCTGTGGAAGCAGGAGGTCTAGGGCTCAGCTTCCCCAGAACCCACAGAAATGCTGGGTGGTGTGACAGGTCAGCTGGAATTCCAGCCTCATAAGCTGAGCTGGGATCCTTAAGACAAGCAGGAAAGCAGCATCTGCTGGGAGCACCTTGCCTCCAGTAAGGTAGAAGAGCAATGGGGAATGATTCCCAAGTCAGCTTTGGGTCTCTACAGTCATACAGGTGCACCCCGACACAGATATTATCCCCACATTTATGAACAGTAGACACACACACACACAGAGAGAGAGAGAGAGAGAGAGAGAGAGTGAAAAAACAAAAATGGCTAATAAATATGATTTAAAAATAGGTGTTAAAGTAACTACTAGTTGGATGTTTCTAGTCTTTGAAATGCATTATTCACTACAAAACAACTCATTATTTTACTTGAAACATCTTATGTAGTTAGATGTGTGTTTTTTATTTTTTCTCATATATACATATTTATATATGATATATCCATTCCTCCTTTTTGGTACATCTCATTTTTTTTTCTTTTTGGCAAATGAAAGACACTAGAGAAATTTAAAGCATATAGTTGTTTTAATTCTTTTCTTTCCTTTGGGATCTCTAGGAGTGGCGAGCCAATGTAGTTCAGTGGTAAAATACTTTTGTGTTGAGGTCCAGGGTTTGATTTCCAGCACTGTAAAACAAAACAAAACAACCCCAAAACTTCCATGGACTCTTCTCTCATCTTAAAATTTACCCACTTGTTAAAGACTCATAATTATTTTAGCTAGATATAGTGACCAAGGCATTATAAGCGCATTCTGGTATCCGTAGACTTTGACTGGCCCTTGATCTATTCATTTGCTCACCTCTGCTTTCAGCAAATGTTTATTGAGCCTAACCTGATGCTCATTGTCCTTAAGTGGTAGGACCCCAGCGAGGAAGAGTGTGGATGTAGTTCCTGTGATGGAGCTACTACTGGGGGCTGGGGGGCAGTGAGGAGACATAGGGAAACACCTGGGAATCACAAAATAAAGTGTGTCTGTGATAAACAACCAATAGGGCACCAGGGAATAAGACTTTCACAGTTGAGCCAGGCTGCAAAGGGAGAATAAACATTCAGCAAATCTTGCCTGGAAAGTCAGATCCTGGCCCCTGTTTCCGCAGGCTTTGTAGAGGTCTGCTGGCAATCTCGGGGTGGTAGGCTTCTTCCCACATGCTCCCTGGAATCGGGGCATCCTGTCCATCACACACTCTTGAGTTCCCTTCCGGTCCAGCTTTGTGGAAAGTTAAGAGAAACGAGACACCGGAGTTTCTAGGGCTTCACAGACTTACCCTTAATTAGGTTTAAGCAGTGACCACATGGAACATCCCCCATCTGTGGCTTCTACCTTTGCTGGGCTGGAAGCTGATGCAGATGAGTCAAGAAGTGTGTTTCTACAGGCATGAAAAGGGGGTGGGAGTGGGGGAGAAAAGAAAATTAATTAATTCTATCCACACAGTCATTATCATGACCTTCATTTTGATTCTTGATGTGATGACAGCCATATTTGCAGCTTGTACAGCCGTGATACTAATTAGAATGGAAACAGCACTTTTGATAAATTTCCTTTTAGAGAAGGTTTATTTAATTCGCTTTACAGTCTCAGTCTGAACACCTGGAGACAGGCTGGGGGATTCACAGGCTGGGGGTTTGACTGGATCGTAGAGAACGGCGCCCGCCATCATCACTTTGGGGGAAAATTAACTTTCACTGAGTAAGCAGTGCTGTACAGGGATGCTTCTCGAACTGTCTGCAAAAGAGTCCCTCGTTATTTTCCTTTTAATATTTTAATCCACTGTAGATAAAACATGACCCCCGCTCTACAGGACTAAGCATGCTGTGTGTGTGTTCGATAACACTGACTCTAGCCTGCACCTGGTTCAGGGGTTGAGTCTCCCAGTAACAGGAGTATCAAAGTGTGACCCCAACTTCTGTGTAGAGGAAGCTTCCATTTCATCCTGGGTTCTGGTCCTATCCCAGGGAGGGTCAGTTACAGGCAGCTTTGGTTTCAGTGGTAAAGGCCCTGTCTCCGCTGGAGCCTAGGACACAGCCGCTGACCTCTGCTGGGACAGTATTTTTGCATTCTTTACTCTGATGACTGTCTCATAGAAATATGAAATTTCAAGCCTGGGGTTGCCTTTGACTTTCAGAGGCAACAGTCACCTCTCAGGGACCCATGTGACTTAACATTTTCTTAATAAAAAAGGTTTAGAGAAGTCTAAGATTTACTTCTGTTGGGTCCCCCATCCCCCAGTTTTTCTCAAAATTTAGGGCAGTGTTTTATGATTAGAAGTAAAAATCAATTGGTGACATTTTTTGGAGGACCCATTGGGCCACTAACAGGTCATTCTCAATTCTGAACCCAGAATTTCTTTGGAATGCAGAGAAAAATAGCAGAAAAGAGTTTTATTGAAAGAAATTTTTCTGAATAACATGTACTGTGGTAACACTGTCTTGGTTACTAATAAGACTTCAGAGAGAATTTGTTTTTGACTGCTAGGAACTTAGAATCTGAAATAAATAATGTGGATTGCCCAAACTCTGTGCAGCACTACAAAAGATTGGCCATTTTCAAAAGAATTTCAAATATTAAAAAAAGATATATGCTAGGAGAATTCAACACACAAATCATTTTTCATAAGCCCATATTAATTTTTTAATACTAATATATCATCTGTATATAATAGGTTTTACTTTTATAGAGAAAATTCATACGTTTCACAGCTGTGTCCACTCATGAGGTCATGGCCACAAGCAAAAACTGAAAAACATTCATTGCTTCCAGAAGTTTCCTCGCCTCTTTGTGATTCATTCTTCTCTCAGCCACTGGTGCCAGAAATCGATCTTCACTGTCAGTTATTTGGCATATTTTAGAATTTCAGGTAAATGGCGTCATCCAGTATCAACTGGGGTACCCTTACCTTGAGGCTCATGCTCTGGTCCTTCTGTGTGAGGAGTCCATTCCTTGGTGTGCCTGAGTGGTGCTTCATTCTGTAGAGTCTGTTTCTCTTCTTCTGAGACACCAGTTTCAGGTTTTTTTTTTTTTTTTTTGACTACTGTGAACATTTATATAAGTCTCAGTGTGCACAGTTGTTTATATTCCCATGGGCAATACTAAAGGAGTTGGCTAGTTCACAGTGAAGGCGTGTGTTTCACATTTCAAGGAACTTGAACAGGATAGTTTTGTTAAAACATCAGATATTAATGCGCGCACACTGGAAAGCCGCCTTCTTCATGAGTGGGTCCCACATGTGTGTGTGTACGCTGTAGGGTGAATTTCAGGGGACAGCTTATGTAAATTGGTTCTCTCTTTCCACCATGTGGGTTCTGGGGATTCAAGTCAGGTTTTCTAGCTTGCTGGTGAGCACCCATACCCCCACCAGCTGCCTTGACACTGGTCCTAGGGAGGCATTTTAATGAAACAGTCTGAGAGGAGGATGAGCTGCCTTGGATGAAAAATGAACCTGGCCTGCCACTCATCAGCTTTTCATTGTGATTGTATGCGTGAGGTTCCTACATTTCCGGCAAAGGAGTGCGCCAAAGTTACTGCCTTCAGAGCTTCCGACTTTAGATGCACAGTACTTCAGGTAAACTGAGAACTCTGAGCTGTTTTGTGAATTGCCCAGGTGAAGCTCATCTGCTTCCATGCCTAGTTTAGTAGGAGTAAAACTCAGCAAGTCTGGCAAGTGCTTTAGTAGAGTAATTCTAACAAAAAACTGGACTCTTATTACAGCTCTTTCAAGGACACTGTCTGGACCCTATAGCCCTTGGGACTATTGTTAGTATGGTAATGGCTTCATTTTGCTAAATGCAGTGACACGTTATATTTATTCTCTTAATTGAAAACAAGATTCCACCAATGTTGAACTGTTGAACAGGAAATTCAACTAGAGGATAATAGATGCTTGCATTTGTAAATTACACACACAAAAAAGGAAGTAAACCCAGAGCTCCAAGTCTCCATGCATCTGATGGATATGCATAGGATGGTGTCCTGCCTTTACTAGATAGTGACATTGACTCACCAAAATGAGATTTAGTCAGGTAAGTTTGACTAGGATAAGTTTTACCAAGGACAGGGAGAAATTTCTTACTCAGTTTGACCAAAATCATGTGTAAAATGTTGCTAGTCATTTAAAGCTGGTGTAAATTAGTAGGTTGGGTTTGTTCTTTGAAATCCTCCCCACTTGTTGGTCTTTAAGTAGCACAGGATAGCATTGTGTTATGCAATGTCTATACAGTAGAAGGCTTAGGCGACAATCTCGGGTGGCATTCAGACTCCCCCTGGGGTCTTGTCTGGTATTGCAGATGTTAGGTTCCCACTGCTCTCAAGCAAGCACAGCCTACTTCAGATTGTATGCCCCCTTCAATCTCTGTGCCCTGCTACTTTCTGCAGCAGAAATCTCAGTGCAACTCTATTTTTGGAATTTTGAGCAGGTGGACTTTGAGTTGTGGTGTCACTGTGGCTGTGATCAGGGGCTGCACGACCGGTATCATTTGCTCGGATCAGGCAGGCAGCGAGAGAATATCTGAAATAGAACCCACCATGTGTGCAGCTACTAATTATTTGCTTTGTTCTCACAGCTTGGCACTAATTCATATAATCTCAGACATTTATAATCTGGCACTATAGAAATGACTAGAGCATCTCATATCTGGAAGCTCGGGTTCATTGCAAAAGTTATTAATTCTCAAGTCTGAAGCCAATGTGGAAACGGGTGTCAGAATACAGGTTCCTAAGTATTTGGTTTGGGACTCTTAGACTATGCATAAAACCAGCCCGATTGGTTTCAAAGATGGAAATTCCAATTCCAATGGAATTATATATATATACATATTTATATTTATTTATTTATTTAATACTAAGCAGAAGTAGTGGTCAATTTTTCTCAGCTTAACCATGTGCTTAGATGTGATGCCGGAATAAGAACAGTGGCATGCTTTATTTGAGAAGAACCTTGACAACCCTGATTCTTGCAAGGATAGTGCTGTAGTGTAACTCTCAGTGTCCTCTGTGACCTGCCTTTGGCACATTGGCCACAAGGGCCTTGGTACTTCCACCTGCCCACCAGGCACACTGCTGACCCATGTCCTCAACACTGGCTTTCTGTGTATCTCGACCAATATTATCTAGTGACTGCCCTGTCACCTCCTTCAAGGTTTGGCTCAAGGGGACCTTCTCCAGGTGCATTATTCTACTGCCTCATTAAAATTGCAACCAGGAACTTTCCTGGCTCCCACAGCACCAGTCCCCCCTGCTTTTAGCTTCTTTTCTGTAACACCATCCCCCCCTGCATGCTTCTCAATCCCAGTGCTTATTACTGTCAGAGTCCCCTGGCTTTCCTTCCCACTCGTGTCTGCAGAGAAGTCTTTGTGGTGTTGTCCACTGATGGACTCCAGCAGTACGTAGTAGGCACTTAGTAAATATCTGGTGAGTTCACTGGATGTGATACGCATTGGAAAGGTCATCCCCCCATCGTCAGATAGTAAAGGCGTGTGATGTCATCAAAGGGCGCTTCCCTTGAGATTGGCCTTGTCTTTCATACACTTTTGGTTGCCGTGACATCATTTTGTCTTCTAATGATCCCAGGGGGAGATTGTGAGGGACAAATAAGTCAGAAAGCACAGTTCAGACTTAGTGACCCTGTCCTGTACAAATGCCTCTTCTTTGTTAGAGAATTTCAATGTTCCAAAGAAGCAGCATAATTTAATTTTGCCATCATACTTGCACCCAGTCCTTCTGTCAGCTTCCCGCTAACTGATGCTACCTGGGGCTTTGCTCATTTTACCTCCTGACTCTTCCCTGTGCCTTCATGAGGTAACTACTGTCACCTCATTCCAGAACAGGGATTGGAGATAAAGGGGCGGGCACACACAGGATCTTCAAGAGCTGAAATGTGAACTTCAGCCCATCTTGTTAAAAAATTGCTCATGTGTCTTCGTTTAAGACCAATCTTAGTAATACAGAATCTTCCTCTCTACTCAGAGAAAACTGGTCTCATTTATGTCTGCATTTGAGTCTGTTCTTCTTGTCACAGTGACTCCCCAGGGCCATGAGTCACAACCTCTGTGAGGCAGTTCTTTTGCAGGTTTGTGAACTTACTTTCCAGGGGGCAGGCCTCACTGCCACAGCTGCTAGCAAGGGACCCATAGATCTTAGAGTTTAGGTTGAAGGCACTTTCCATTAGAACACTAGTCTTCAAGTCTCCCCCCACCCCAGCTTTCCCTTTCTTTGAGCCTACTTAATCCCAGTCAGATGCTCAAATACAGCTGAGAATGGGTAGGCAGTGGTATGGATGATAAAAGTGCATCCCTAGTGTTCCTCTGGGTTATGGTTTTCTCCAGGGCTGCCAGAGCCAGCTCTGTGTCACCTAGGCAAGAGGGTGGTGGAGCAAAGTATTAGAATTCATGCCTAAGCCACCTAGCATCCTAATACCCATACTTTTCCTGCCAAGATCTGAGAAAGGCCTTTGAGAAGCATCCAAGTTTATTTTAATTTCCTTACCTTTCCTGCCCTCTCTCCCTTTCTTGATGTCCTTGGACATTGCTGTTGCTGTACAGGAAGAGTCTTGTGTCTCTTTCAGCCCAAGCATTTGACTCTCTCTGTGTTTATAAGGATCCCCAGGGTGGTGAGGTGTGATTGTGTTAGCAGCTCGTTCCTGCGGGCTAGAGCTGAGCTGGGGGAAACAGGTCTGCCACATTGGTTGTTGGGGGAGGGGCAAGTTAGAAAGGTATTGATTTCATGAAACATGGTGTAGATGATCTTAGCTGCTTTGTAGGTTCTTCCTTCTTCCACCCTTCTCCATCCCCTTCCTTCTACCCTTTCAACTTCCTAACTAACACTAGATAAGACAGAAGAAAGGAAAGTGATCCCTAAATTAAGTCAGGGGTTAGAAAAGGCGCAACATTATCATCAGACTACTTCCTGTGATGAGGGGCATCAAATTCTTTGCCATCAGGATATCTAATTTCTTCTTGTTTCTTTTTGCACACGAGTACTTAACAAACAGTGACCTACAGCAACCAACAACAACCCCCAATACCTCTCAGGACCCTAGCGTTTATACACACTCTGAAAAGTCCCCAGAATTCCAAACGTCACACAATCACAGAAACTATCTGCAGCTGGCAAAATCACTCCCCAGCCAAAGCACTAGGCAAATCATAGTCAACTGCTGTGAAGCAGACCTATATGCCCACACTTGGGATTTAAAAAAATATATATATATTCTTACAGTATTTGTGTTTTTTTTATGTTTTCTTTTAAAAATTTTTAAATTCGTTTTACAATTTGATCATGGTCCACCCCCTCCTCTCCTCCCAGGCACATCCTCCCACCCTCTTCCTCCTTCCCCCCTTCTCAGGAAAGGGGAGCCACCCCTCCCTATACCATCCCACTCCAGTCCATCAAGTCAGATCAGGTTTAAGAACAACTTCTTCCATTGAGGTCAGACATTGCAACCCTGCTAGGGGAAAATGATCTGCAAACTGGCAAGAGAATCCATGTCAAAAGGCAGTCCCCTCTCCACTTCTTAGGTTACAGATTGATGTTATGCATCCTAAATATTAATTAATGTGCTCCTAGAAGCTCGCTTGCTGTACTTCAAGTAATGCTGTGTTACCTTGCTTGTCTCTGATTGGTTAAATAAATGCTGAGGCCTGAGATTGGGCAAAGACAGGGGTAGGCAGGACTAAGTTGCTCAGACTTCTGAAGCAGAGAGGTTCATGGGAGAAAAAGCCTCCAGTAGAAGAAGAAACAGAGCAGGAAGGAGGACACATGCCATGGGTTAGAGAAAAGAACATCATTCCACATGGTCTGGAACATCAGCCTAGTGTGGAGAACAGCAGTCCAGGGTATGTATGTAAATATGGGGTAATATTTGGTAATAGAATCAAGAGATAGCTTAGATGGGCTAAGATTACTCAGTCCAGGCCAAGTTTTGTTAAAATCCATGTGGTGTTTGTGTGCTCATTTATAATGATGGGTTAAGGATTAACAACTGCTGAACCAATTAAATATAATATAAATGCTGCTAAATAATTTAAGTACCCTATTTTTACAAATGGCACCCAATGTGGGGTACCACCAGAAACTGAAATTTAATTATCAATTGTATTTTTTTAATAAGTATACACTGTAAGATTAAGCAGAGCAGCCGGCAGCCTGGAGGGATATCGGCTGGTAGCCTGACCTACCTTAACTGGTGGCCTAACTTGTCATGGGGAAAAACCCTGGACCAAAGGTGGCCTTCACCACCTGTAACCTAAACTCTGTTAACTAATATAAGTTGTTGCATTAGGCCCATAGAATTGCCGGTGGTTTGGCGGGAGATTTTCTGGAGTTTGGTTGGAAGCCAATGGCCCTGGGGTGTGTCTCCCATAGTCTTCATCCCTGATTGTGTAGGGAGAGGATCACTCTTGAGAGTCATTGACTTCTGCTTTCTTCCAAGAGTCTCATTGCCTGTCTTTAAATATTGTTGAGATGTCACCATAGGGACCTTCTTCCCCTACACCCTGTCTTCTCCTGTGACTCTTTCTGGAGCCATGTTCTTCACCCTGAGGATTCCATCTTTTCTGTGACACTTCACCTCCTAGGAATCCCGCAGACTTCAGATTCATAAATCTCAGCCCCGGCCACCTGTCACAGATGCTCCGGTCATCCTTACTATGGAAAAACTCTTGAGATCCCTGTGAGCAAAGGCATGTCTGCTTCTCCAGGTGACTGTCCTCACCCTGGTCCAGAAACACTCTTGAGATCCCTGTGAGCAAAGGAATGTCTGCTTCTACAGGTGACTGTCCTCACCCTGGTCCTATCCCTTGTGTGCCATTTCTCTATAGCCTTGTGTTTCTAGTGTGTCATTGTGTGTAAGAACTTGTGTGAATGTGTGTTTGTACACATCCACACAAGTCAACCACTGTCTTCTTGATCATCTGGAAATTTTACTTTTTGTCTCTTTAAAGGCTTCTCCAAGATGTTTGTTGGAGAAGGGCCTGGTGCCTGGTCTTCACTGCTGCAGAATCAGGGTGGGTCAAGGAATATTTATGCAGTATTTCAGCTGCTTAAAGGTTCTGTCCTAGAACTAAGCCTGAACTTTCCTTTGTCTTTCTGAGGAAATGACTAGCCATTGTACAGACACATGTACAAAGCCTGTTCCTAATAAGAACTGACTGGCAAGTATCTGGGTGGTGATACAGGAAGAAACCTAAGATACTTAGTAGTTTCTGAAAGAGAAAAGGGTTTCAGAGAAGAATAAAGGCAAAACTGCATATTTCCAGAAGCACACAGGACCACGTGACAAGCACGTGATGGCAAATTGAATTGTTGTTCCTCTACATTCAAAGCATTTTTCAGTGGATTAGGTGTCAGGAAAATCTCTTGGGCTGCATGAGCCAAGAGTGAGATATCAGCAGTTGCTTGTGTTGTTTAAGTATGTGTTCACTATAGTTATCATCTGATCAGATGCCAGATGGTAATGGGATTGTAGTGGCTTTGGGCAACAATGGACCCCACAAAGTGCTGAGAGAACAGGAAATAAATGGTGAGTGGCAGACTCCTTAGATGTTTCACTTAAGTCTGAGTGATGAGGGCATAGTGTGGAGGAGTTCTTCCTGTCACTGTCAGAGCAGAGCTAGTGTGGTAAGGCTTCAGGGCATACCCTGGATGAGATGGGGCAACTAGGCAGATAGGCAGAGAAATCTCTAGGCAGAAGGACTGCACAGTTTTGGTATTGGGGAACCTCTCTGGGACTTTATTTACTGTCTTCTAAAATATCCCATTGGCATTTCCAATCTGATGTACTATACTGAATTCAACACATCATTTTATTTATTCATTGTGAAGTAAAAATGGAAAATAGAAGAATCACAGACCAAAGGCCCTACTACACAAGGGAAGCATGGCAACTTGGCCAGAACCTAGTTTTTAGAAATGATAGGACTTTTCAGTTGTTTTGTATTCTTCCTGACTTCATGGCTGGCTCTGTAGGAAGTAGGTTCAATAGCTTCAGGTGTGCAAGGTGTTTTATGTGATGATGCCGTATGGTCACTGACTTTCTGAGGGTGGGTGTTTGGGGTTAGGTAGGCATTTCTTCCACTCAGTATACTTTGAGTGTAATAAACTTCAAGTGGAAACTATGAGCCACCTTTGAATTAGCGTTGAGTGCATTAACCAGAGAAGAGATTCTGTTTGCCGCAAGGCTGCAATTGAATCCCCGTTCTCCAGGTAGTACCTTTGAATTTGGCATTTGTGTGTCATTGGGACAGGGTGTATCAGCTGTGCAGTATTGTTTTTATGATTATTGTTTATCAGGATTGGGCTCTTTATGCAGTTCACAGTAGGTATATAACTCTGTGGTAGTCTTTGAACAACTTCATAGACAGGAAAGACAGAACTTGTAGTTCGTGGCCTGTGAAATTAGAGCACGTCTACTCTCACATTCACAACAGGTAAAATATTGCAGATAGACTTTCATAATATTTTAATCATAGACTTGGATAGTTCTGTGAATATTCTACATGAACATTTCAATTTAAAAAGATTATTAATATTTCATAGTAAATGTTTCATTAATATTACTTGAAAGGACAGTGACATTTTTATTGGATATGAGTTTTCAAGAATGATAATATGAAGATTGAAGAGAAGGTCAGAATCTTTATCAGGTGTATTTTTAAATTCTGTTTTCTCCCTCAAAAACCCATTTCCTTCTATTGTCAGCTAGCTAAATTATCTTTTAGATTTCTTTTAAAATGACACTTCCTCAGAGACACTTTACCTGATCCCCATGTCACATTCAAATCCTGATCACATACATTAATTGAACACTGTTTCACTCTGTGACTTTCACCCTACTGGTAACTAAATAACTATCATGTAGGCAATGCTTTATATCCCTCAACTCTATGATCCTGGCAGTTCCCGGGAGTGGCACTTCATGTTTTCTATGGACGTTTAGTGAGGGAATCAATGAACAAATGAGTAAATAGTTGAATTGTCCATATGCTTTAGGATTCAGGATTGTTCACTGAGCTGCCACCAACTATCTTGGTCTCAGTGTGCATACCTGCACTTTGAAGGCAAGTAGACTAGATCATTTCTAAGTCTTTGTCGCAAAGCTGCCATAAGTGGGTCACAAACTTAATGGCTTAACACTATCCAAAGGGCTATGCTCACTCTGGTAGCTCAGAAAAAAATAATCCTTCGTTGCCTCTTCCTGGTTGCTGTAGATTATGTCAGTCCTTAGCATATAGTGACATATCTCCAATTAGTTCTTTTTATATTGTCATCTCCTTTTGTGTGTAGAGAGTAGAGATTTCATATTTAAGGACTTCCATGATCCAATATGGTATCATCTTAGCAGATGACATCATATTTTCAGGGGAATAGATCCATTTTCCAAGTAAGAGCTGAGTCTGAGGTCTCAGGCAGACATGGATTTGTAAGAACCCCATTTAATGCAATGCAACTTAATTCTCTGACATTATCATATGGAATTTTCTTCTTTGAGATCTATAGTCCCATTTATCACATGTAGGTCTTAGAAACTCTGGATATTTCAGAAATCTAGGAGTTGGTACCCATCTGTCAAACCTTGCTGCCTGGGAGGAGGTGTTGAGTCCAATGCAAGTCTCCTAGATTCCTGGACTACACTTAAGTCTTTCTTCCACTTTATCTGCTTTCCATTGTCTTTGGATTATTAGGAGTCCATAAAATTTCATTGCATATAAAAGTAAAAGGTATTCCCATGTCTGGGATTTCAGCTTCCTCCACCTTATCACTGACCATGTGTTTTAAGTTCAGTCTGGCCACCTGTATAAGCCACTGGCCTCTCCAAACTCCTGTGGGCTGGCTGGACATTTGTCATCTACTAAGTCCCTTTATGCTTGAGTCAGTCACATTTGCCTCTCTACCTAGCTTGCCCCTGACTAGCTTAATTCTTAGAGCACTGGTTCTCAGCCTTCCTAATGTTGCAACCCTTGAATACAATTCCTCATGTTGTAGTGACCTCCAACCATAAAATTATTTTTGTTGTTACTTTATAACTTTGATTTTACTTCTGTTATGAATCATGATGTAAATATTTAATATACAGGATATCTGATATGATACCTCAAAGGTGGTCATGACCCATAGGTTGAGAAGAACTGCCTTCGAGTATTTATCAGTCCCATACTCTTATTTTAAATCAAGGAGATTTTTTTTGACCAAAAGATTAATCATATTCTAGAAAAGTAAAAGAAAAATGGAGCCTGAAATTTTATGCCCAGAAAATAAACTAAAAGCAGTAGATCTTGAACGTATTTTTATTCTGAACTCTTCTGCAGGGAAGACAAAGGAACATTTGCTGAAGTCCTGTTATATGTCAGGCCCCAAGTAATGACTATAAATATGTGTACATGTACACAGATTAGTTGCATTAACATATTTAAACATTGCAGTCATGTAGAAAGAAGCAGTGTTTCTCCAAGGGCAGAAGTTTTATTAGATAACAAAAATGGATGCTCTGCTTCCTGTTATCACTTTCTTGTATACTGGGAATAAAAAAAAAAAAAAGAAGTTATACAAGGAAGAAGTAGGGGTGATATGATTACGGGAGTTATTTTAAAGCTCACAGTCCATTTTAAACTTAAGCAATGTGAGGTAGAGTTTCTTTTCATATGTTAAGTTGATGGAGTGAGAAGGGGATAGAGAGGTTGGAGATAGACCACCAGATGAACCAGCCAGTTCACAGATGTCCACGCTCTGTGTGTCAAACTGTTACCAGATGAAATGTCACAGATCACAGCTACTACTTTACTCCATTCCTTTACTAGAACCATAGGAATGTGAAGAGTCACCACGTGGCCCCAGCTGGTAGAAGACAAAGCCCAGTGGAGGTGGTGGCCAGGGTGTGCCAGGTCCCACCTTCCTGACAACTTCTACAAGCTTGCAGTAGATTTCATGAACACCTAAGGAAGTGGGTATATTGTTCTTTTCCACCACAAAAACATACATCTCACAGTCTTTAAGCAATTGCACTCCTATATAAGAATCATTGGGGATTTACATTCACGTGCTCCTTTAGAGAACTGTCAGGTGCCAGTTAAGAATGATCATCGACACCTCCCTTCCATGTCATTTTGTACTGCTGACATAGTAGAAGAATAAATGCACAGTCGTAAGAAATAACTTATTTTGCCTAGATTTTTAAGCTCTGCATTGTGTTTCTAAAATATGTTGAGTACTTTTATTTTCATTACTTCTTTCCAAATATATGTTGTTTTTTTTCTTTGTTCAGTGATCTGTTTGCTTGTGAACTCCCCATAGTATTATTCTCTGTTGACTGCTGCAGATATATCAGTGTGAGCAATGTGTGCTATACTTAAGGTGTTTGAAGCTTACTGCGTAGGTCTGAAGTGGGAACAGGGCAGTGGCTTACCCCCTATGCTTATGAAATTGTTTTGCATGGCACATAGAAAGGTTAGAAGGGGTTCTGTTATATAACTTTTACATTTTTTTTCATTCTCTGCACAGTGTTTGTTTGACAGGAAGATTTTCCACAAATGGAAGAAATTAAAAAAAATAAAAATAAAAAACAAAAACAAAACAGTGCCTCCAATTCCTCCTCCTCCCTTGTCACCTTCCTGACTTCTGCTGCCAAAAGTAATTATTTTTAATGAGAATACTCAGCCATAAAAAAAAAAAATCAACTTTGAAAGCAGTGCTGGAGAGTCCAATCTCTTGGCAGGTGTGTCAAAACAAACAAACAAAAGTTAGAAACAGATAAGCTCACTTTCCCACAAATATCCAGAGCTTCATGAGAGTTGTAGCAAATGAAAATGAAACATGGGAGCAAGGTAGTCACTATGCCTAAATATGGCTGACTAGAGGAAAGCCATTTCCTAAAAGCAACTAAGAAATAAACATCTTTGGGGAACAATTTCTTTCTAATATATATGATCAGTGGGTCTAGACATGGTGCACACTCACCATGCAGGAGCTCAGGGTCTCTTCATGGTTGGAGAACTTTGTTTCTAGACTTCTTGTGAAAAGTCTGCTTGTCTGTTCATAAATCAGGGTACTGTGCACTGCACAGCGCTGTTTCCAAAGACATTGCTCGTAGGACCAAAGACACCTATGTGCCCTTGGGGTGCCATGTTTTTCCCACCAAGATATAACCATAGACCTGTTTGTGCCTTATGGACTGGTGTTTCAGTTTTCATTTGCCATTTATCTGTGAGCACTAGGGCCCAGAAACTGGTCCTTATTGACTCCCTTCTTTCCCCAGGGTTTGACTGAATACTCTTGAATAAGGATCCTCTAGCATCACACAGAAGCAGTGGCCTGCTCCATTCTCTAGGGTCTAGAGACATTTTCTTTGCATTTGTGGTGTAGCACTTTATGTGTATAACATTCATGTGCACACGTACATGCACGCACACACACACACACACACACACACACACACACACACACACACACACATCTTGCTCCTATAATACAAGTTTTGTAATGGAGCTTCTCAAAGGTTCAAAATTCTGTGGGTGTAAGAGAGAATACATGCAAGAGTGAATTAGCTTAGGCACCCCTCTTTCTTCAATACCCTCACCCTCTGGAGAATATGAGCCTTCTCTACAACTGAGGTTTTCTTTAGAATTATGCATTCTACCTTGTACATACAAAATAATATATTACTACTGTCAGAAATAGTAATGTTGGATTTTAGTAGTCTCATTAATCTAATGTGTTCTTAAGTCAGAGTTTGATCTGGTAAGCAGGAGTCACTGCAGAAATTTGAAACATGAAAGAATCTGATCATATTCCATTTTATAGAATGATTTGGAGGAAAGATGAGGGAAAATTATATCTGGCTTTCTGAAGGATGCTGTGGACAACAAAAGACATTACAATCCATGATCACAACCACATATGTCATCAAAACAGATTGCTTGCCAAGGAAAGTTTGGAATCTGAGCAAATTCATATATACATTTCTCCCAGGGCCTTCTTGCGATTACTGGAGGGAAATAATTGCTTTTCCTTTTATTCTATTTCCCAAGTGATGCCCAGATTCCTCTTCATGGTAAACCAACCTGGAATCTTGGTAGTAAGAGATCAGGTGAATGGAGTCTTCTGGTTTTCTGTGTAGAAGAGAAATGCTTCTGGTACCACATGGAGGCTATGGATGTTTGAGTGAGAATGACCTTTTATAGACTTACATATTTCAATGCTTGGTACCCAGTTAATGAAACTCTTTGGGAGTAGAATTAGCAAGTATGGCCTTGTTGGAGCAGGTGTGTCACTGGGTGTGCTCTTCAAGGTTTCAAAAACTCATACTAGGCCCAGTCTCTCTCCCCCCCCCGCCCTGCTGTGTCTATGGATCAGGATGTAAAGCTCTCAAATACTTCTTCAGCGCCATGTCTGCCTGCCTGCCACCACAGTCCCTGCCATGATAATTATGAACTCACCCTCTGAAACTGTGAACAGTTGCCTTGGTCCGGCTGCTTCATTACAGCAATAGAGTAACTAAGACTGTTGGCATGTAAGAACACAATGACACTGGCATCATCTCTGTACAGTAGCTTATGTTCTTCCTTTTCATACTCAAAGATCAAAGATACTGAGTCACAAAGATCAAATATATTGACAAAACTTACACACATAAGTGGCACAGGTGGGATTACGAGACCAGTCAGTCTGGATCAAAGCCTGTGTTCCTGACTGGTACAAAGGGTATTTCTATTTGAGAATGTTTCTACTTTGTCACCTCACCTCAGATATCTGGAAAGCCTTTTAGAGGGTATGTCTGATTGTTAGGAGATGATGAGAGCGGTAATACAGCTAGAGCCTAATGTTACAGGAGTGATACCAAACACCTACAACCCCGAGGAAGCTTCTCAGACAAAGAATTATTTAATCTAAGACCTCAGCATTTCCCAAGAGGAACTTCCTGGCTCTCCAATTTGGTCAGAGGGCTGACAGAGGGAGAAGTGGGAATAGAAAGGACTTCTTGTCATCTTTGGCACCCAATATCTAAAGACCTCCTTTGTTTCCTCTGACTTTGTCAAGTGGGGCCAGAATTTACCTCTCCACCTGACAACGGGCTGGTTCTTCATTTGCAGTGAATCCCGGTGGACCTGACTAGGGTCCAGGGGTGGGAGGCTTCTCTTGAGCATAAGACTGTCAGATTCCTGTTCAGCCCACCTTCTCTGGTGACACCTGGCATGTTTTCCAGATGCAACACTTTGCCTCTTGTTTCACCTTACTCTGTTTGGAGCTGCTATTCCTCTACCAAATGTAACATGGACCCATGGGGAGTTTTAGAACACTTCGGCTCCAGCTGTGATTCCAACAACCTGGCCAGTGTGAGCAGGTAGTTGTCTCTTGCCCACCAACCCCAGCATGAAGCTAGTACCATTTCTGTTCCACCAAATGTCTCTTCAGAGGCTGCTGTCTCAGGACATGGGGCATGGACTGCACCTTGCTAGCCATCAGGGACAGGGCCCATCACACTGAGTGGTAGCTGGTGCCTTTCACACATGTCCTAGTGGTGTTTGTGTTGGAAGAGAGGAGTGATCAGTGCCAGCTGGCTTCTCAGCTGCCACGATAAACAATGAACATGAACCACCTTGTGTCTGTGGCACAGCTGAGGGGCTGTCTTTGCACACGGGCTGTGCGAGGGTGGTGGGCAGCCTCCTCATGCTCCGTATGAGCAATTTCCATTCTGTTGTTTTCTCTCGCACATGGTGTTCTGGAACAGCTCTGGAAGGAAAGAAAAAGAGAAACTGACTCAGTGTTTTGACTTAGATTCTGTGAGATTCATCTTTAGATTTGTCCATTTTCTTAGGGGTAAGAATGAAAGTATCAGAGTGTTAATGGATGGGTAGGGTTTGTGGCTTGGGTACAGGGAATGCATGTTACCTGTGGAAAACTTTGATGATGCAGTGGACAGAATTCTAGCATGAGTTGGAGACCTCATTCTAGCTCTAATGGCATGAACATGTATGTTAGTTACTTACCTTACTGACTTGACCAAATATCTTTAAAAAAGGAAATTAAAGAAGAAAGTGTTTGATTTGTTTTGGTATATAGTTTAAGATGGGATACAGTTCATCATGACAGAAAATCATAGTGGTGGGACTCTGATTATATTATATCCCCAGTCCCAACATAGAGGGCAGAAAGGAAGTGAGGCTGGCCTATACAACCTCAAGACTGGCCTAGAGTGACCCATTTCCTTCAACAAGATGCTACATCCTGAAGGTCTCATAACCATCTGACAACCAAGTATTCAAATACCTGGCCTGTTGGAGGTACTTCACATACAAGCCACTGTGCCCATAGTTAAGTTAGGCTCACTTCCCCGTGTCTAAAATGTAAGCATTGCTGTATGTGTTAGTTACTCTCCCTGGTGCTGTGATAAAATACCATGCCAAAAACAACTCCAGGGAGAAAGGGTCTATTCCAGCTCACAACTGAAGGGTGCTGTCCATCACAGCTGAGAAGTCAAAATGGCAGGAATTTGAAGGAGATTGTCAAAACATATCCATGTTCAGGAACTGAAAACCATTGACTGCATGCTCCACTTATTTTCTGTATTTTAATAGTCAATGCTCTTCACCTGGAAGATGGCCCTGCCCATACCAGTGAATCCTTCACAGACATGTTTAGAGGGTCACCTCCTAGGTGATTCAAGATCCGGTTAAGTCGGCACCAGTGGCCACCACAGTATATTGTCACCCTTAAAGTTTATTTCAGCTTGAAATGACTCTGGGTTTAGATTACAGTTCTTAGTGTTTAGACTGGCACCAGGAATCTCTGGATTTCCAGCATACAGTCTTTTTCATGCCCCAGAATCTCTGTAAGCAGACACATAGCTTATGTCCTCTGAGTTTTCCACAGACTAAACAGGTAGAAGAAAACCATAGAATCCTGTGAGATTCACCAACATGCCGTGTCCTTAGACTTGTGTTAAAAGATGTCAAACTAAGGGCAAAGGAATACCTAGAGGCCTGTGCCTGTGCATAACTCTACTAGCTCTGCTTCTCTTACTCAGGGGTCTTGGGAAGGACTGCTTTTGAATGTACACTGGAAGGAAGCATTTTGAGCAGACAGCTTTGTGCCCTCTTTACTGGGTGGGTGCAGGGCAAGTACTGGCCACTCTGCTTGCTGGGATCAGTGTTCATCCTGGGGCTTAGCAGGATGCTGTTAGTCCTGTTCCATGTTTCATGTTGAGCATGCATGTGGGAATGCTCCTCTGGGGTCTCATACCTTCCCTTTTGAGTCATGTGTCACCTAGGTCAAACCCTTTTTCAGGACCCCTGCCTCTTTATCCATTCATTTTTAATGTTTTATAGTAAACAAGCTTTCCAAGGACTAGAAGTTGTGTTTGGGTAATGAGAATGTAAGAGCTGTAGAACGTGGGCTTTCTTTGGACTGTGGATTTAGAAGACATTATGGATAATACACAGATACACACCAACAGAAAGTTGACCTTTGTTCTCAGGGGCTCTAGTTTTGTGGAAGGCTGGATTGGTACCCAAGGGCATGGAGAAGGGAACCAGTGGCCTTAAGAACATGTGGGCTTGCTCTGTCCTAGTTTGATTCTGTGACTGTGATAAAACCACACTGAGTAAAAGCAACTTAGAGCAGGAAAGAGTTCATTTGGCTGACAGTCTCAGGGAATAGTCCATTAGTGTTGGGGGATCAAGGCAGGAACTTAAGCAGTTAGTCACATCATATAGTCAAGGGCAACAATGAAGGCATGCATGTGTCTGGCCTGTTCACTTCTTCTCAGCTAGATTTCTTTACTTTTACACCCTTTAGGGCCCAGCTGGTGAACCTAGTGCCAACCATGATCAGGCTGACACTTCCAACCTCATTTAACAATCAAGACAGTCCCAGACAGACACACTCACAGGCCAACCTGAGCTAGATTCTGTCTCTCTTGCCATGTGATTTGAGGCTGTGGAGAGCTGACATTTAAAGCTGTCACAGCTACTAAATCTATATCACCTCCACAGCATAAGTACACACCTAATTCCCGATTTATATCTCTCTGTATGCTTTCCTTTGTATTTTGTAGAAGTGTGCTATCTTTTATGCAGTTCTATGTGTATGTGTGCCCCTTGTTAGAAAAGGAGTTGTGTGGGTCATTCTTTTTTTTTTTTGTAGTATGTACATATCCTTCCTCCATATGTGCATTCCTTTAGTTTCTTTAGTGCTTTCTTTAAATTCACAATGAACTTCCATTGGAATTTTGACTCTCTTGTGGAGTGCATGTAACACACGTATTTAATTGCCCTCTTAGCAGAATCTAGCTCTTACTGTGACAAAAGAATTGCATAGACAATGTCCAGAGACAGAGGCGTAGATGACATTGAGATCAGAAAAAGGACCTTGAGTCAGGAGGAGGTCCAGGAACAGGGAGAATCCTGGACTTCATTAGACTAGTGTAGGAACTGGGGGAGCTGGGCTCACTATCAAAAGCTTACCCAAAGAGGTCTGGGCTTACGGTCAAATTATAAAGCAGGCAGCTATGGCGTTTTGTTCATTCTAATTCTGGATGCCCCCCTCTCTTTTAGGAGCTCAGCACCCAACAGGTGCAGGCAGGGCTGCACCAAGTGCTGTGGCTTGTAGTGCATGTAAACTTTAATTTTGGGGTCTTTCTCTTGGTTATCTTTTCTTCCAGAAGATGAGCTGAACCCCTGATCTTAAGGATTGCACTTAGAAACTTAGCCCTGAGTTGATTTTGTTTGACAAAAAGTACTTGCCTGATAGACACTGGGCCTTTGTTTTGACTGCTGTTTCCTGGACATCTCAGTGCAAATGGGTTTCTTGAAACACCTGTTCCCTTGTCACAGTACTTTGGATGGGTGTTTTGATAGGACTGTCTGTCCCTCCACTCTTACCTTCAGCTTGCATCATTCCTTAATAGCTCATCAATATTTACCTGGAAACACTTGTCTCTAGGGAAAGAACATGATCATTCTAGAAACAGTGGGCCTAAGTATTAGATCTCAGGTTTCTCCCTTGTATACTGTTCTAGTTTTTTTTTTTCCTTGCTCTGATAAAACATTTTGATCAAAAGCAATTTAGGCTAGAAAGGGTTTATTTGGCTTATACTTCCAATTCATCGTCTATCACCAAAGGAAACCAGAGCAGGAATTCAAGCAGGGACACTGCTTTCCATGGCTTGCTCAGCTACCTTTCCTATAGCATTTAGGACTACCTGCCTAGGAGTAATATTTCCTACATTGGGCTGGGCCCTGCAACATTAATCAATCAAGAGAATACCCCACAGACATACCTACTGGCCAGTATGATGAGGACAGTTTCTCAGTTGGGTTTTCTCTCTTTCTATCTAACTTCAGTTTGTATCAAGTTGACAAAAATTAACTACTAAATAACTTGGGCAAGTCTTTTAAGAGCCATGGACCTTAATATTTTATCTATAGCATGGAGATGATGATACTAACTCTGTTGACTACTTAATGCACATTAAGGGATAGGCATTTGGTGGTTATACTGTTTTTTGTTTTGTTTTGTTTTTTGTCAATTTGACACAAACTTTTCTTTTTTTTTGGATGGGAGAACCTTGATTGCAAAATGCTTCCATAAGATTTGCACCTCACCTGGATAGCACAGTACAGCTGGCCTTGGATGTGGGGATGTATGTGAACCTGCTTTGAGGGTTTGAGTGTGAGAGAGCCAGCCCTGCCTTTTAACTGTTTTTTGGTGGTGTGTGTGTGTGTGAGAGAGAGAGAGAGAGAGAGAGAGAGAGAGAGAGAGAGAGAGATCCCTCCACTCTCTGATGCCTTCGACAGGAAGCAGGTGGGAGAGTTGGTTGGCCCTGATGGGTTCATGCGAGGAGGAGAACTGGTCCAGCCCCTTACCTGCTGTAACACTCAGGATAACAGGCCCTGCACCTTACCTGGGTAGCACAATAGAACTGGCCCTGGATGTGGGGGTTGCAGGCGTAGAACCAGGGCGTTGAGTTGACCCACTCTAACATATACCCCGTGGATGAACTGTTGGAGTCCATGAAGAGGCCACTCCCACAGACCCAAAACTATAGGATCTCCGTGACACAGGATAATAATAGTATATCTGAGAGGAGTCCCAGTGAAGTTCCAGTATTGTCAAAATAGCAGAAGCCAGAAACCTCGTACCAGACCAAGGAACCATTGTAAACAAAAGAGTGTGGATGAAATGGAATATTGTGGGACACTATGAGACACACTACAGCTTCCACAATGAGATTTTTTTTTCTGTTGGGAAATGTTTCAAGGGTGAAGGGGGGCAGGGTTGAGGGGAGATGAGAGGGAGCAGTGTGCATGATGTGAAATTCACAAAATTAAAAAAAAAAACAATAAAAAGAAAAAGAAAGATTGGCCTGTGGGCAGTTCTTTTTAGCATTGTCTGGGTTAATGATTGATGTGAGAGGGTTCAGCTCAGTGTGAGTGGCTGCCATCCTTGGGCAGGTGTTCTGTGTTGTATAAGAAAATGGGGCAAGCAGGCAATGGGGGCAAGCCAGTAATGTTCCTTCGTGGTCTCTGCTTCAGTTCCTGCTTTGAGCTCCTACCCTGACTTGCCTCAGTGATGGACTGTCCCCTGAGAGTTATGTGCTGATGTAAACCGTCTCTTCTCTGCCTTGCTTTTGGTCATGTTGAGTTTTCATGCAGTAGAAACATGAATTAAGTACTTCTGGCAACTCATTGCCCACCCTCAAGCCACCTTGGGTCATTAGATGTTCCTCACCTCAGTGACATGCTCCAAGATGACTTGAATTATTGACACATTTTTATCATCTGGCCTCCACCTAAATTATATTCTCACTGGCTGGTTTACCCACTTTGCTTTATTTTCAAAAATTCCATATGGATGACTAAATGGGATCCAGAAACACGGCATATTATTTTTTTCTGAGACATATGACTAACTGAAGTTAAATTGGTGCTCAGAATAATCCCCAGAAGAAGGGTTTTTGCTACTTACCTGTCAGGCAAGGAGGATGAAAGAAAGAACTCAGAGCCGAATGCCTAATTCTGTCCACCCAGGGAGGAAACACTCATTCTCCTGGATTATCTTGGCATCTTTTATGGAAAGTCCATTGTAAACCGAGAAGGGGAAGGTGACTCACCTATACTTTTCCCACCATAGCTACACACTGAAGAGTGGGACAGGCAGGTAGAGAGATATCACATCCTTTGCAGACCCACAGTTGTGCAAATACAAATGACTTTAATCTTTGCATTGTCTCCCATTTCTGCTCTTCTTGAAGGACTGATGATTATAAGAGTACTAGACTAATTCACCAAATCCATAACAGAAAAGGAAGAAAAAATAAAGACCCCAAGATCCCAGAGTAGATACCTAATGCCTTGTGCCTGACAAGCAGCTTTCACTGACATAGTTAAGTCTCTGATGATGATATCATTTTCTTTCATACAAATATTTTTTTGCAAGTTTACCCTGCCTTTGGGGGTTATCTATTACTTTCACATTTTGTTATTCGCAGATCCCTAATTCAGTGGTTGGTAATCTCAATGACATATCTCATTGATACATATTCCTTGATATTTTCTGGCATAGGTTCTTTATGGTTGTGACTGTTTTTAACAGTTGTATGATTGGTAATATTCTTAACTTCATGTTATTGATGAAAAAGATGAAACACAGATATCCAAGAGGCCTTAGGTCATAGAAGGTTGTAGAAATGGGATTGGGCCTCCAGAATTTAGCTCCTGAGCTATTAACTGCTGAGCTCTTCTGCCTCCAATTAGTGTTTTGTTGTGTATATGTATGTGCATATATATGTTTGTGGACATAAACATTTTGTGTACACTCATGTGTGCATGAGTGAGTGAGTGAATGAATGAATAAATGACAGGATATTCTTTTGTTCGTTATTTATTTACCTATTTTTATATGTACAAGTGTTTTGACCACATGTATATATGTGCTCCTGGAACAAATGGAGGTCAGAGGAGAACATTAGATCTCTGGAACTGGAGTCACAGGGGATTGTGAGGTGCCACACATATGATGGAAACCAAACCTGGATCCCTTTAAAGAGCAGGCAGTGATCTTAACAGTTGAACTGTCTCTCTGGACCAGGACATTCTTTTGTGTAACAATAGCTTAGATTCTTGCCAGTGGGTTAGGTAAAGGTTGTGTGTTTGAAATTTTGATGAGTTTTGTCAAAACCATCCCCATAATAGAATGTACTGCTCTTTTACAGCAGTTATTTTGAGACATATTTTTTCAGCATTAGCTGCTATAGAGAATATAGAAATGACAGAATGTGTGAAGGTAGGAGCTGGAGCTTGAATGTTCCTGTGGACAGCTCAGAATAGATTGAAGAATTCAGCACTGAGGCCATCATGAACATTGGGCTGACCCACTGCTGGAGACTTGAGGAGGGTCCGACTTTAATTCCGCCTTGCCTGTTCTTTCCCATATGTCTTCATTAAATCACATTTTAAATTTATGCTGCCATGGAAATGATAAAGGATAGATCCAGAAGTCAAATATATTTAAAATACTTGTTCTACATTTGTTAAGATGAAGTTCCAAAAAGCTTCCTGATGGAGTGGCTGGAAGTGGTACCTAAGCTAGTAAGTATATCTGAGTCACACAGCATCTTCTCAGTGAGTGTTAGTCTCCACTTCAGTGTTTTCTGAATCTGCATGGATAATATGCAGTCCCTCCCTTTCCCTGGTGCCGCCTATAACACTAGGTGTCTTTGTTCTCTACTACTGCTGTAGCAAATGATTACAAACTGTGTGACCTCATATAGCAGAGATATATCTGGAAGTCAGGATGCTAACATCAAGCAAGTATGCTTCCAGTTTCACATGGGAAAGATGAAAAGAGAGTGAATCTTCCTGGACTTAATAGAAGCCTGGCTCCTTCTGGAGCCTCTTCTCTTCCCTTGCTGAGTTTCCAGAGGCCTTCTGCATTCCTGAGTTTGTGACCACTTTGTCATATCACTCCAGCCTCCTCCTTCCATTGTTGCATCTCCTACTAGCAACCGGTCATTCATTCTTCCTCTTGGAGTAACTCCTATGATAACACCTGACTTGTCCAAGTCATTATCTACATTTCAAGGTCTTAGCCTCAGCTTAGTCAAGAGCCTAACCATAGCTGCCAAGTCTCATTTGGCATTGTAACGTGATATATTCCCAGTTCTGGGGGATAGGACCTGGGGCTTGTTGCAAGGCATTGTTGAGCCTGTCCCAGTAGAGACTAAGGTGAACCACCTAAAAGAGCCAAAGTAAGATGCTCACTTACTTTGTGCTGAAGATCACTGCAAAGAGAAGATAGCGTGTTCATCCCACTATAGACTAGACCCCAGTTTGAGAAGAATGAAATTAGACCCAGAAGGCATAACCACATTGTGTAAATGACTCCTCATTGAATTCTTTGGTTGGCTTCTTTGAAAGCTGATATCTGCAAAACGCATCACTCACTCTAAGTATTCCTTGCCATGTAATATTCATAAATAGAAGATACGATGATTGACTGCTTACTTGAATGCCTCAAGCTGTTTAGGAACTTGAAAAAAAAGGCTTAATGTGAAGTCTTTTATTGGAACTTTCTTCTCTTTTAATGAAAATGAACCCAAGCAAACATATTTATAAACAGTCTCACATGGGAGAGCTCAGGGAAGGAACAGTTTCATTAGCATTTCCCATGAACACAAGCTTTCTCACATTGTTTGGTATCTTGATATGGAATAAAGTGAATTTTTTGTTAATTGGGAAAATACATTCTTTTCTGGAAATTGTATGAAAATAATTTAAACATACTATCATTCTCTCCCTCCCCACCTCTCTCTCTGTCTCTCACCCTCTGTCTCTCTCAGTATTCTTTAGGTTTTGACAGCAATGTACATTTTAGTCTTAAGTCATGGACAAAAAGTATGATTCATTTAAAAAAACTTTGTTGTTGTTTTGTTTTGTTTCAAAATAGGGTTTTTCTGTGTATCTCAGGCTGTGCTGGACTCCTTTTGTAGACCAGTCTGGCCTCGAACTCACAGAGATCAGCCTGCCTCTGCCTCCTGAGTGCTGGGATTAAAGGTGTGCATCACCATACCCGGCTATGCCAAAAAGTTTTTTGAGTTCTCTTTGTTCGAGGGTTTTATTTTTAAATAATAAAGGCATGGTGTTTATTTAATCAGACATAACTTAAGAATCTCCTATGTGGCAGGTATGAAGCACAGTGGTAATAGACAGGAAGATAGCTATGTAGCAAGATCTTAGAGGCTAGGAAGCACATCGCACGGTGCAGCAAATGAAGTGAACACACAGAAAGTGCTGTTTGAACTGCCCTAAAATCACTGCGTGTGATATACAGATAGAAGAGACTTTGGAAAGTTAATTTAGTGCAAGTACAGAGGAAGGAGGGGCCATCAGAGCTGTCAGAGAGGATTTCTCTGGCATCTAGTGAGGGTGCAAGTAAAGAAACCAGACAGGTTGAGACAGTAGGAGCAGTTGCCAAGTGGAGTGAGCTGTGGAGCTGTGGTGACTTGGGTGTGTGGGCATTTTGAGTAACACAGGTGTCACCAGAGTGGCAGGTGGTGATGGGACATGAATGGTCACAGGTGACCAGACGCTCGATGGGGGAAGCATTTACTTTGCCTAATCCGGAGCTTCAGTTTTATCCTGTAGACAACGGGAAGCCAGTAGATACTTTAATATAACGAACTAAGAAAATATCCTTTTCTTCTTACTAAATTTTGAAGAATTGTGAAATTTATCATATGTACTAGAGATAGAATACATGATGTGTACATATATGTTCATGTGTGTCTTTTGTAAACAATAATAACACTTCCCTCTACTTGTACTTCAGGAAAGAGGTGGGTCTCAATCTCATAGCGCCCCTGGGTCTTTCCTAGACCTATTTGTTCTGGAGAAGTTACTACTGTAATTTTCATTTTGTGTTGATAATTGCCCTGTTACCGTTTTCCTCCTCAGAGCTTTGCTGAGCACAGGTAGATATCCCTAGAGATGCATTGCTTGTTCTTCAAGTACATGTAGAATAATGAAAGCAGCTGCATTCCTTTTGTGATTTTTTTTTGTTTTCAGAATTACTTTCTGGTTGATATGTGGGTGATTAAATTTCACAGTCATAAAATACTTATTGGTATTTTTTTTAAATCATTTGGTGTACCATCACGTGTGTTAGGATTACATGAAGTTTTCCTGTTCTGCGTAGCACCATACTTATGTTTTGGGTTTTTGGTTTTTTTTTTGTACTGGTTCACTGCATTGGATGTTTTTGTACATCGTTTACTGAAGGCATCAATATGCCCAAAAACTTGGCGAAAATACTTGGATATGAGATGTGTTCATTTTCACGTTTGATACCTTTTCTTTGAGGCATGTATTAATTTACACACTCACCATTGTGTGGGATCCTTGCTTCCCCCCACCCCTGCTGTTTGCTACTTGGTCTGTCAGGCATTTTAACCTTGGCACCTTTGCTGGAAACAAAAGTATCACTGTAGACTTTTGGTAGCCTTGGCTGTCCTGGAACTCTCTAGACCAAGCTGGCCTCAGATTTACAGAGATCTGCCTGCCTCTGCCTCCCAAGTGCTGGGATAAAAGTTATACAAGCGCTATGGGTGACCCAGTGTATTTTCATTTTTCCTACATACTCATGAGTATCAGCCTCTTTTTCTATTTTCATTGGCCACTTGGAATTTTGCTGTGAAATACAGGTTTTTCCTTTTAAAAACTTTGTTAGCTAAATCCCACAAATTTTTATGTATTACCATTCTACATGGGATTGTGTTTCTTTCCACTTAGGTTTTATTTGAGGCAGTATCTTCAGGTTAACATCTAGTTCATGACAAACTCTTACTTGCTTTATTGTCTTTTGATGAACATTCCTAATTTAAACTGAATACCTTTTTCTTTTTTTTTTTTCTGAATGTGATTTGTGCCTTTTATACTCTAAGCCTTCTTCTCTATCTTAGGGTCTTCAAAAAATTCTCATGGTTTTTGAAAAAAATAAAAATGTTCTAACTTGATCTGTACTTTTTTTTCTCAGCGTTTTTTCTTTTTTCTTTTTTTTAATGAATGATGAGGCATTAGAATCTCTTTCCATTATTTCTCTGGATAATCAGTTTTTCAAAGTATTTTTAAGGTACTTATACTTTCTCTACAACTCTGTGACACTGCTGTCCCTATTGTCCCTCCCTAGTGTCTCCCTCATGGCTTCTCTGTTGTTGTTCTTCTGTCTCCAGGCTTGACTATTACATGGCTTAGGAACACATTTTGTCATGTGATAAAACAGATTCTGAGATTATCTTGGCTATTCTTGGCTGTCAATTCTTCATATACACTATGGGATAAGATAATCAAGGTTCATAAAAAAAATCTTGAGCTTTTGATTAGAATTTTATTGAAATTCGATCTCAGGTATAAGATCATCAATGTGCTTGCAGTGGGGATCCTTCCCTCCATAAGTATGACCTCTTCTTTATTTTGTTCCCTCTTCTATATGATCCTCCAAGCAGAGTTTGTATTTATTTATTTAATGCCTTTAACTTGATCTCTCATGCCTTTTGCTAGTCTTCCTGCTTAGTGTATTCTATGCTTTTGCATTTGTGTTATAAATGATAACTTTCAAAAATGTACATTGCAAACTCATGATTTCTCATGCATAGAATTTAAACCTTGCTAGTGAAAGCACTCTTGGGTAGTCTGGGGAAACAACTCTCTGGTTTATTGCTAATGGAAATACCAAATGATTTCAGTTTCCATGGAGGAGAATTGCACATAAACTTACATATTCATTGCTTCTTCAAAGAAACAATCCTACTTCTAAAATTTTAGCTCAGGAAAATGCTAGTACATTTAGGAAGCAATTTATGCTTCTACATCTCTGAAACAATTTATCAGGACCAATTATGTCTTATGGTGTTTATTGCAGTAGTAAAATATTGGAAACCAGAATTGCAGCTCTAAAGGGGGGTTAAATAATTGTGGCAGGCAAAGTAGTTGAATACTGAGATGTAAAAGGTTGAAGAATATTTCTATAAACAGGTATAATTTGATATCTAGGATAAATATTAAATAGAAAAGAGCAAAGTATAAACCAGAATGCATTGTGTATACCATATGCAACCTTTTGCTTTGGAGAGTAAGAGTAATAGGTGTGTGTGTGTGTGTGTGTGTGTGTGTGTGTGTGTGTGTGTGTGTGGTTTGTGTGTACATGATTACATTTTATTTGCTTCATTTTGCAATAAGAATTAGAGAAGGATAACCCAGAGAGAAATCAAGATGAGAGACTAAATTTCAGAAGCATTATTCTAATGCTTGTTGTATATTTCATGATTTCTCTGGAGTTTTGTTGCTGTTGTTTGTTTGTTTCTTATGGTAACTTGTATTGCTGTAGATGTTCATCCTTTTTCTCAGTTTATAATATACTTGTATAAATATTGAATATCTTTTTTCTGCTACATCTTTATATTCTTTTTTCACTTCTACTATTATTAACTCATGCTATCTCCCCATTTTATCTTTGCTAGTCCTTGTTGGAGAGTAACCAAATTTATTATTATTATGAAGGAACCAGTTTGGCACTTCATCTTTATGTGTGTCTTTTTTAAAATGTATTTTCTTTTATTCTTTTTCCTCTTGTTGTTTAAAGATAAATTGAAGTTCTTACTTAATTCTTAATAATTTATTATCTGTTGACACAAACATTACATGTCATTATTTTCCTTTGAAACCTGCTTTAGTTGAATCCCATAAATGTTTACATATTTATTTAACTTATTAAAAAGTAAAGCTAATCAAATCTCCTTTTTACCCACCATTATTTTTACTCAATTCCATGTGATCTTTCAGCCACATTCTGCAGTATAGTTTCTGTTGACTGTCACACAGAGTAATGAGGTTTCCTGTAAACACTTGGTCTTTGAAACCGTATCATGGGAATTCTTTGAGGCCTCCCTTTCTCTGCACTCATTCCAAGATACTTACAAAAGCTTAAGGACTTGTATAACTTTAAACCATTATTGTAGTAGTGTTTTAGACCTCTAAAAAAGTTGAGTTCAGAACACAAACCCAGATTTTAGAAATATTTGAAATTTTTAGAAAGTTTTAAGGGGCCTTTTAGAAATTTTCAAGAGACCTTTTCCTCCATCTGGCTACATATAACCAAGACAGCTTTGCCTTCAGCAGGGGTAAGTCTTACAGTATCTTCACAGCAGGTCCAAGTTTTATTTTCCTGTTACATTAGCTTTTATCATTTGGAAATAGTCGCTTCAAGTTTTTAAGTCTCTCAGGAGGCAAATCCCAAACTGGACCCATGCTGTATTTCTTCATACTGGCCTCCTGGAAGTCAAGCTCTAGTACATGGAATGGTGAGACTATCTCAGCATTTTTGTTTACTCATTTGATGGCTGTTTTCTTTGTGCTTCTTAAATTATTCCTTCACTCTTTTACCAGATTAGCCATGTTAGAGGTATTACTTCTGAAAACATTTTACCCACCTCTTTAGATATTCTATGTCAGCAAGGATTTTTCTGAATATTCCATCTTCAGTATTGTTGGGGAGATAAGTATGTAAGGAAAGGGTTTTGAAGTTTGGGAAGATAATGTATACATTGAATTTAGACCAACCTCAGGGAGAGGCTAAATCTGAAAATTAAATTGAATAGTTTTACTGGCTATACAATTTCATAAAATGTTGAGATCACAATTTTTATAATTTATTCATACAAAATGCAGAATTTTGTATGAAGTTTGCATAAAAGGTAAATATGCTTACCGTGTTGTAAATAAGAAACATGAACTCAAGATCTAAGTGTCATGGTAACATACTTTCTTGCCGGGACAACTTTGCTGCATGATTTCAGCATCAGAAGTCCCTGAGCACAGGTCAGGCCATGAGAAATGGGAACTGAAGGAGCTTTTGATTTCTCAAAGAATCTCTAAAAGGATCTCTGCAGGAGGAAACTCTTCACTGCATCAGTCCCGTAAGCCACAGTGGGAAAACCTTCATAGCAGCAGTTTCACACACCCACAGCTGCTTTTCTTTAAAGTTTGTAAAGTGTGGTTCACTCCATGAAACTGGTTGAAAGACAGATCCGCAGGTCAGACCCTAGACCTTTTCAATGAAGAAACTCCAGGGACAGAGTCTAGAAATCTCTGTTTTTAACTAGCTTCCTGGTTAATTATGCTTGTATGTTTGAATTTGAAAACTGCAGGCAGGAATAGATTGTTCAGAAAAGATAAGTCAATTCTTTAGTCTGTCAAACTATTTGTAAGGCATGTAGAACACAAAATTATTTATAGTAGAAAGAAAATTGGTGTTGTATGTAGCTCAATGGAAATGTTTACCTGACATTCTTTTTTTTCTAACATTTGTTTACTTCTTCAAGTTACATCTCAGTCAAAGTCTCCTCCCTCCTCCCCTTCCTGGTCTCCCTCTCCTACCCTCTTACCTCCACCCTCCTATCTGCTTTTTTGTGTTATTGTTGTTTTGTTTTAATTTAAGCTGTATCTTTTTTCTCCCTAACAACTCCCACTTTTAGTCCAATAACAGCCTCTTTTTCTTATAACAGTAAATACAATACAAAACAATAAGAATAATTAGGCCACAATTATGAAAATTATAGGGTATAACATACATTCCCAATGTCCAGTTCATATATATTTGGCAACTGATATTAATATTCTGTTTTCTATCTATCTGAATGAGTTTATAGTTTCATACCTACCTCAGTGTCCATCCGAACTTGCATTACGAACTTAAAAACATCTTTTTAGACCTAGAACATCCTCTTAATTCCTAAACAACTTAAAATTTAACTGTGAGACTATAACTATGTAGTCTTCAACCACATGAGAGACCTGAGAAGGATAAATATACCTGAATAAACAGGAAGTACATAGGAAGCAGCTTCCAAAACTAAGAAATGACAGACAATTGACTGCCTGGACAGTCTCCAATTTCTCCCAATACATTGGAGTATCTATCTTCAGCTTTTTGGCCCAGTATCTCTGATAGACATTAATTGTAAAGCAGGAAGGACTTACCTACCCAGTCTTGGAAGACCTATTGCCCACCATTGTTGAGGCTGTGGGTCCATCCTAGGTAGTACTTAGATCATGGCTTGCATCTGTAATCCCAGCACTCAGGAAGGTAGGAGATTTCAAGTTTGAGGCCAGTTTTGGCCACATAGAGAGCCATATAGGCCAGTTTGAACTATATGGTGAGACTGTCTTAAACACAAAAACAAAGCAAAACAAAATTCAGAGATTACCTGAGACACTGTTAGGCAACTTGTAAAATTAATTGATCTGAACATTTTATTTAATTACAGAGAAAGAAAAACTTTAAGAATATTAAATTATCAAAAAAGTATTGTATTTAAAATATATGTTCAAATATATGTACAAACATACATGCTTATGATATTTATAGACATTTAAATACTTTACTCTTTGGAAATATGTGAAAATTGTTCTGGTTCTCCTTGGGATTCAGGAAGGCTTTTATAGGTTCATATACATATACTAAATGAGTATACATTTGTTCTTATGTGTGTCTCTCAGATGTCTATGAGGGACAAGTACTCATTCTATATCTATCAATTAGAAAAAACAAAAAACAAAAAAACCCAAAATTCTGTGTCTGAAGTAGGAGTGGAACTGCCTTGTGCTGCAGTTTTCAGAAGATGAATCATCACCCCTGCCTGCCTGCCTGCCTGCCTTTCCTTAGAATGGCCAGGGAAGGAAGTTGCACAAAGACATTGTGATCAGAGAAATGGTACCAGGCCACATGGTCAGTGGGTTCTTCTCATGGGATGTTTTCAGGCAAGTTTATGATACTGTTGACGAGTAATAAATCTTCAAAGTTTGAGAGATGGAGTGAGAACACAGGAAATGCAAACGCCTTTTTCTCCACGATCTTGTAGTCCAGAAAATCCTCAACATCTGGCTCATGTGTGAAGCCAGGAAAGATATGGTTTACCCTGGCAGCTGTCCTTGCTGAGGGATGGAGCTGCTGGCTTCATGTCACATAGGGAAAACACTCTGCAAGAGTTTACAGAGGATTTTGTTCCCAAGTGGAAAAATGTTCACACACATACTAAACGAGAGAGAACCTATGGGATAAAGATATTTGACCTTATCAGAATTGGTCAAAGCCAAGATTGTTAGAGGCAGCACTGTCTGCTCCTTTCTTTTTCACTATCTGAATGAAAGCTTATACCCCAGAGCTTTACAGAGGCAATGAGGACACTGTTAATCTTTTTTAAAATTTTATTACAAGAATTCACAAAAATCAAGAGCAGAAAGAAGAGTTAATTAGGCTTAATAGTGGAAATGAGCATATTTATTACTGATGAGCCCTTAGGATAATAACCTTACCAACTCCCATTCATGAGAATCTCTTATTTTTGGATATTTGGCCTAGGAAAACCAGGGAAATTTTGTTTCTTTGAACTCTTTCCAGCCACACCTTGAGGAAGGAAACTTATTTCTTTGTTGTCACTATCATTAAAATAATTTTCATTATTTTATTAATTCATTTTCATTAATTCATTTTCTTTTATTTTGAAATTCTATATTTTAAATTAAGATTTAATAAAAACTACTTCCCACCTCCAAAATTACTTTTGGAATGCATACAGACAAATCTGCCTTAAAGGAAAGTTTCAAATGGAGTGTCCTGTTTTCTCATTGACTTTATACTATAAACTCTGATTTTAGTTTCTCTCAAACTAATTGGCATTAGGCTGTCATGAAGTCTCATTTAAAATTTCAGCACACTTAAAATAATTGCAGAAACTATTGCCAATGCCCAAGTTAAACAACAGTTAAAACCCCAAAATTTAATTAAAACAAGAATTGAAAGTATCAGCAATTCAGTAGAATAGCCACTGAGTATGAAGATGCAGCCATGGAGCTCAGACCTTTTATTATTTCCTAAACACTACCTTATCCCAATGTATTAAGCTTTCAAATGAAGTCACAGTTTCAGCTCTTACATCCAGGCTGGCTTTAATTTTTTTATTACTTTATTTTTTATGTTTATTCATTACTCAGGTTACATCTCCATCACAGTACCCTCTTTCCACCCCTCCCAGTCCCGCCCTACCACCTCTACTCCCTATCCCTTCCATCCCACTCCTCTGGAGTGGAGAGTCCCTACATATCAGTCCCCTGTCCCAGTTCAGCAGTCATATGAGGGCCAAGAGCCTCCTCATACACTGGGGGCCTACAAGGCAGCACCACTAAGGCAAAGTGTCTCAAAATCTAATTATAAGTGAATATATGCCATGTGCATCCTTCTGAGTCTGGGTTAGCTCACTCAGGATGAGCTTCTCTAGCTCCATCCGTTTGGCTGCAAAATGCATGATTTTGTTGTTTCTGATGGCTGAGTAGTATTCCATTGTGTAGATGTACCACAGTTTTTTTTTTTTTATCCATTCTTCGGTTGAGGGACATCTGGGTTGTTTCCAGTTTCTAGCTATTACAAGTAAGACTGCTATGAACATAGATGAGGAAACATCCTTGTGGTTTGGTGAGGAATCATTTGGATGTATACCCAGAAGTGGCATGGCTGGGTCTTCACTTTGTTTTATTTCCACTATCTGAGCTCTTGCTAAACACTCTTGAAGTTGTGCTCAGTGACATCTGGTGACACTCTTCTTGGTATCTTCATCACAGAGCCTTGGAAGGGAATGAAAAAAGTAAAAGACAAGATGAACTGACTGGAAAGTTGCCTCCTGACATGCCAGTTTGCATGTTGTCTGCAGAGCGTCTCAGGGATAGACCTTTGAAAGCCTCTTGTTCAAGATATCTGGTGTCCCACACTTACTTTTTCTTTTTGCCATTAACAGAATGGCTCAAATGTTGCAGGAGCTAGATATGTCCACTGATGTGCTGGCAGCTGCTTCTGCTTGAGGAACCAGACTCAAAAGATTCTTGTCAAGGTCGTCAGCCCTGGTGTTCGCACCAGAAATATTAATCTTTTTTCCTGCTAAGCTAAACTGTTCCACTTTGAAACAAAGAGCCCCTGTTGATTAGGCCTGTTCTTCAAATTTCGAAACACCCTTTTTTGGCAGGAAGGAACCAGGTTTTTGGCTGGGGGCATGTGAGTCTTAGCTTTGTCATTCAGTACATTATGAAGCTAAGTTTTATGAGATGCAGTGTACTTTACTACCTTAAGTATGGATGGGCGGTTACTTGATAATGAAATTTAACTTTGTGCCTTCAGATTAATTATATCCTTGGCTCTTTGGAAGTCAAGTACTCTTTCAGTCTTTTGTGAAGCTGAAGAAGACTATTCTGATGATGGAATGTATGTTTAGACAATGGTGAATGTTAAGGCATTACTTCCTGGCATTACAAATATTGTAATATTGTAGTTAGCAAAACACCTTAGTTATTACAGGTAAATTATGTTCCTCATACAACAAGTGACTCAACTCAAATTTCATCATGAGTTAGTACTGTGCCAGATACAGACCAACCTTTGATGGTCGTATTCCTCTGGAACTTAAGACCTGCAAGTTACCAGAATTAACTAATGGACTAGTGTGATGTTTCCAACTTGCTGTCTCCTTGGAGATTGTAATGCTGTGGATGGATGGATGGATGGATGGGTGGGTGGATGGATGGATGGATGGATAGATGGATGTGACATTCCTTCTCTCCCTCTCTTATACTTGCCATACTTAAAAATAAACTTCATGGAAGAAATATCATCCAGATTCACTATTCATTGACTTTAGATTTTTAAGGTCAAATGTTGATTGAGATCATTATAGATTCATATCCATTTCTAAGAATCAAAGATGCCTTATGTAACTTGCCTATTCCTCCATTATTTTGAAAAATAACCTGGATATTGGCCTTGTGTGTGTGTGTGCGTGCATTCATGTATGTGTGTGATTCTTTGCAGGTGTCATGCTGTGTAGGTTTTTGTACTGGGCAAAACAGTCAAAATGGTGACTATTTCTCAGACCACTGTCATCTCTCTATTCCCTTTTCATAACCTCACCCACTTGTTTGCTAACCACACTGGCATTCATTTTCTTCCAGCTACTCAATCTGTCTTTGCTAAAACGCTTTCATTCCAAAAATGTGACATAAACAGAACCTTACAGTATTATGATTAGCTTTTTGCACTCAGCATAATTTATAGGGGACCCATCCAGTTTGTGGGTGTATCTGTATTTTAGTTTTGGTGTCTGAGAGATGATGCACAGCGTGTGTATTCCACAGTATGTTAGTTTGACAATTAACCTGGTGAAGGACATCTGGGCTGATTTCAGCTTGACCTTTGCACATAAAAACTTCTGTGAGCATTTGTGTACAGGTTTTTAATGTGTGATCATAAATTTCCATCTCCGTGGGTGAACGCCTAATGTGATTTCTAGGTCATGTTGTAACTTTATGTTTATTTTTTAAGAAAACCTTTTTTAAGACTGGCTCCATTTTTTTTTAAGTTTCCTACCATCAATATATGAGTCATCCAATGTCTCCACATCCTTGCAAGCATCTGGTGTTACCATTCTCATACGTACAAAGAGCTACTTGACTATGGTTTTAACTTACATTTAATCAAAGGTGTTGAACACCTTTCCGAGGGCCATCTGTAATCTTCAGTAAAATTACTGTTTTTGCTTTTTCATTTTCTAATCTGATAGCTTGATTATTGCTGAGTATTTTTTATTGTCTATATACTTGTTCCCAGATAGGTATGTGATTTGTAAGCTCTTTCATACAGTTTCTGCCTTTCATCCTCTTCCTGTAAACTGTGGTGAGGGCAAATATCAGTATTTTGTGGATCATATTTTAATACCTAGTGAAAGAACTCTAATTTTAGATCACAAGGATTTATTTTTATTTTTTCTACAAGTGTCATAGCTTTATGCCTTACAGTTAAAACCATGGTGCGTTTTCAGTTAAGTTTCTGTGAAGTCTGAATTCTGGGGCAAGTTAATATTTTTCCTTTATTTTGTTTATTGATTAATTATCTATTGTTCAGTGACCCAGTAGCATTTGTTTTAAAGGCTACCCTTCATAGAACTGGTCTGGGCACTGTCACATGGCAGTTAGCATATTTATCAGAACCTACTTTGCAGTTCTCTGTTCTCTTCATCTGTTCTGTGTCTTCATTAACACTACATTGCCCTAATTACTGGAACTAATTAGTGACTAATAGCAATTAGTGACTAATACCATAGTATTAAATACTAAGCTTCTCTCATTTTTATTCTTTTTGATGGCTGTTTCAGCTATTCTAGGGCCTGTGTCTTTTCTAATACATTTTATGTAACAGACAGAAAATTTCTATTTAAGTATGTTTACCTTTGCCACTTTTAAATATCATCTTGAATATCAGATGATATTTTCAATTTATTCACCATCTTCATGAAGAAATTTTAATCTATTATATGTAATAATATATCTGCTCTTCTCACTTACCTTTTTGTTTTTGAGTGGTCTAGGCTTACTTCTTAATATTGTTTTCTTTCTGTTTCAAGACCTTTTTAAGCAATCTTTAAGAATAAGTGTCCCAAAACTAAATTCCTTGCTGTTTTTCGTGAGAATTACAAAAGAAAAAAAGATAATGTCCTTTTATCCTGGCAGAATAATTTCTTTAGAGACAATGTTTGCTATTGATGGTCTTTCCATTTCAGCTGTTGGAAATACTCCATTCTAGCCTTTATGGGTACAGTCATTTTATTATCATTATTGGTATTTGTTGGGGGAAGGTCTAATAACATTGCTTCTGATAGGCTGATTTCAATGTTGAGATATGGTTAACCACCCCTTCTGAGGCATTCTCTAGATTGGTTAATAAACGTCGCTTATGGCCAATTAGCTGGGCAGAAAGAGTTTAGGAAGGTGGGACTTCCTGAGATTAGATTAGGAACCCCGTGTTTTGCACAGAGGATTAGCTTTTTCCACCAGGAGACACAGAAGCAGATAGACGTGTTTGAGAATGCTGGAAGGTAATCACAGGCACATGACAGTTTGGGCTTAGGTGATTTTGGGTTAACTTAGAGTAGCTTATGTAAAGTCTGCCCAGCTAAGGATTAAGCATTGAAACATTAAAAGGTCTTGTTGTATTTAATTATTGGGGAAAGGACTGTGGCAGCTTATAGGCTGTCAGTCCAAGCAATCCAGGGCCGTAGGACTCCAGCAGAACTCTGGCAAATCTCCCGCCAAGCTGCTGGTAATTTACCGACCTAATATAACAACTTATATTGCCGATGTAGCCCAATACAATCTTAATTTTGCATTAATATACAATGATCAATACCAATTTAACCAAATATAATATTAATTTTGTATCAATATACAAAGGTATAAGGCCATATTCAATAATCTGTCCTTTTTTCTTGATCTTTCTTATACTATGTCTGTATTCCATTTTTTTCTCAAGTCTGTTCACTCCTACATAGGAGAGAAAGAAGGATACAGAAAAGAAAAAGAGAGATGACCCTGGGTCTAACCTCCAAAACCCATTTAACAAGACCATTTAACAGCTTGTAGTCTCTTCCCCTAAATAACAAAATTTTCTATTATCCATCAAATAACCAAGGGGGGAGTGAACACCCTCCCCACCTTCTGCGGATGGGACATTGTTCTCTTAAAATGACCAAACGGCCAAAGATTGATGCTGTAATGTATGGAGAGAAAAATGGGAACTGTCCAGGCAACCACTGGTATGTCATTTCTTAGTTTTCGAAGCTGCAGGCCCTTCACTTCCTATATAATCAGATATATTTATCCCTCTCAGGTCTCTGAGGTGGTTGAAGAATAGATAGCTAGAGTCTCACAGTTAAATTTTGAGTTGTTTAGGAATCAAGAGGGTGTTCTGGATCTAAGAAGATATTTTTAAAATTGTGTTGCAAGTTAGTATGAAAGCTGAGTTAAATATAGAACTTTAAACCCATGGAGATGGGTAGATATTAGAATGTTAAAGTCAGGTGCTAAATACATATGGACTGGACATTGGGAATGTATGCTAAGCCATATAACTCTCATAATTGTGGCCTATTTATATCTGTTGTTTTGTATTGTATTATAGTTATAAGAGAAAGAACCATTTGTTGGACTGAAAGGGAGAGCTGTTGGGGGGAAAAGAAATACCTTAAACTAAAAAAAAAGGAAAGAGGATGGGGGTTGAGGGGGAGGAGGGTGGAAGGGTGGGACTGGATGGGGGAGTAGGGAGGGGATTGTGATTGAGATGTAATTTGAAGAAATAAAAAATAAATTATTAATAAAAAAAAAACAAAACTTATATTACATAACAAAGTTTAGGTTACAGGTGGTGTAGGCCTCCCTTGGTCCGGGGTTCTTTCCCCAGGATAAATCAGTCCGCAGGTTAAGGCAGGCCAGGCCTGTTGGCTGATATCCTGCCAGGCCCCCCCCGCTGCTCTGCCAAACCACCAGCTACTCTGCCAGCCTAATCTTACAGTTTATACTTATTAATAAATAAAATTGATAATTAAATTGCAGTTTCAGGTATTGGTATTAGTATTAATGTTGGTGGTAGTAGTAATAGTTGGAGTATTAACCATAGTCAGTTTGTTCATGATGAATCTAGGTGTTAAGTCAGTGAATTGTATATTAGAAACACAGTTTTGAAATTAGCTACACCTCGGGACAGGAAGGGGAAGTAGGGAAGGGATTATGACTGAGATGTAACTTGAAGAAATAAAAAAATAAAATATATATATAAAAAAAGAAATTAGCTACACCTCATAACGCTGGAGTGAAAACTCACTGTCATTTGGCTTAGTGTTCCCATAAACAGCATATTGTTTTCTTTGTCTCCTTTCAGGACATTTTCTTTAATCTTTAGTATTGAAGTTTTTAATTGTGATGTTGTTAAGAGAAGTCCACCAGTGATGACCACTCAGACATTTTGTAGCCAATTGAAAGTCTTTATTTTCAGCTGGATAGTACCATGTCCAGATATTCAGGATCCAAGTGCAGTGCTGAGTATTTAGAATAAGGGATTTTAAGGGCAAAAAACCCCCACATCCTAGTATCTCACTTGGAAGTGGCAGGGGAAGGGAAGGTTTTGTGCAAGCAAGCAGTTTACAGAAGTTAAGTTAGCTGGGTGAACCTTGATTTTAGGTTCCTAGAATAGAGTTTGATAATGTTGCACAGGGCTTCCCACCAAGGAAATCAAATTCTAGTTAAGCTTGAAATGGCCTTAGCAAGAATACAATATGGAGGATCCTCTGCACTGTCTTGCCCTATCACATTATGTATTAATGTAGATTGATTTTGAGTCATTTTGTTTGGATTTGCCCTGTATTTTTAAATTGCAGGTTTGTATACTTCACTGAAACAGGGAAGTTTTAGCCACTATTGCTGAAACAGTCATTCATCTCCATTCCTTTCCCTAAAGTCTGATGATAACAAATAATAGATCTTTCATTCTTGGTCCACAGGTCTCTAATAAGGTTCTGTTAATTATGTGATTCCATATATTTCCTGTTTTATCAAGATCAGGCAACTTCTACATATAGTTCTACTGATTTTTGTCCTCAGTCACCTTACCATGGAGCTGATTAAAAATATTTTTAGTTTCTATCATTATCTAGTTTTTAGAATCATTTTATTTTATTTTTTATAACTTCATCTTTACTTGAGACTTTCTCATTTTTGTTTCAGGAGAACTTGTTATTGATAGTTGAAGCATTTTTATGACAGATTGCCTTCAAAAGTTTGTTTTTAGATATTTCTCCCATCTAAGTTATCAAATTCATTTTGTTATTGGCGTTAAGTGATTTTTTTTTCATACAAGTTTGTGGTTTTCTTAGTTCATGGTCAATGAGCAAATTTCAGTTTCATACTGAAATTTCAGCTTCATACTGAAATTTCACTGTTGAGGTTTAGTACATGGATCTTTGTATGTTTTGTGGACAGAGGCACTGTAACTCTTAGAGTTTGCAGGGTGTTTGTTTGTCTCTGTTTATGGAGTGTCTAGAGGTTCCCTTGCTGGTGCTATTTGAAATGAGAAGGGGATTCTGAGTTGGTTCCTTGATGGTTCTGAGTAGGGAACTCCTGTGGTAGGATTCTTGCCTTAGTGTGCCCTGGTAGGGAAAAGAATATCAGGCTTATGGTGACAAAGAGGATCCCAAAATTGAGTCACCTGTTGAATCTGGGACCCTGTCCATGATTCCATTTGCCCAGTCTAGGTAGCCCAAGTTAAAGTTGTATACTCATTGTCTCTCTCTCTCTTTTTTCAATTATGTATCTATACCTGAGCCTCATTCCATCCTCTTTAATGAGGCAGAAGGTTCAGTGAGTCTGTTGCATTTGGTTTGAGTGAGTGACATTAAGTTTACAGGACCTCATCCAGGTTGATTTATAATACCTGCTAATCTGTCTCCTTTGTGCTTTTTAGTTCTGTTGCTGCGATAAAACACCAACCAAAAAATAAGCATCTTGGAGAGGAAAGGGTTTATTTCAGTTTAAACTTACAGGTTACTACTCAGATTGGAAGTGAAGCAGAAATCATGAAGGAGTGCTGCTTACTGACTGTTCCATGGCTTATACTCAGACACCTTTCTTATACAAACCAGGCCCACCTGCCCACAGGTAGTGATGCCCACAGTGAACTGTACCTGCCTGCATCAATCATTGGTAGAGACAGATGCTCACAGACATGGCCACTGTGCTAGATGATAGAAGCAACTCTTTAGCTGAGGTTTCATCTTCCCAAGTGATTGCTGGTTGGGTTGGATTGTCAATAGAAACTAATCAGCACACCCTGCCTGCTTACAGCTACAGCCGTCTGTCTATGAGTCCGTCTGCATGGCTCAGTGTATCTGGTGTGAAGTGCTTGTTCTTTCTGCCTGGGTGGCCTCATGCAAACAAATAACCCACCAACCTGGTGCTCTTTCTTGACCTGTGAAAGCTGCATTCCCTCTGTGGACAGTGCGTTTATTAACTATTAGTCCCATCTCAAGATACTTAATATTTAATTGTCCAGTCTTGTATTGCTTGACCATTCACAGGTATATATGGCACTGGGAGGAAAGAAGGGAAGGGCTGTGGTGGTATGAAAGTATTCCTACTTACACGTAGCTTACATAACTTTGCTTGAGAGATCAGACTGGGAGTGTGTTCACATTTAACATTGGATTCATAATCATCAAAGACACAGAGTGAAATCATTTGCAGCAGCACCATTTTCTCTGCCATGGTGGAGCTGTGACGTGCTGAGGCAGCATCTGGAACCCTGATCAGATCACTGGTGGTACTAGCAGAAGGCAGAGTGTATCTTTTCAGAGGAAATGGGCACTTACAGTGCAGAAATTAAAAATTCCACTGTTCTCTGGGCCCTATGGCCCCAAGGTATTGAGACTCCATTAGCTTCTTTTAATTTTCCATAAATTATTCTGTAATTTAACTAAAGAAGACTTTTCCTTCAGGGGAGTCATTCTTGACAGTTTCTTGCTTAATTTTTTAAATTGTTATGGCGGATTGGATTCTCTTCTTTTCCCCCTACAAATGAATTTATAATTGATGTGGGCAGAACAAACTACACAGTTTATACTATAGCAATATCATAAAGTTTTAATTGAAATTGGGAATGACAGAAACTGGAGGGAAACATGAAGAAATAATTTTTTACAGAATTAGATTATTGCATCTGTAAGTCACTTGGGCCTGAGCGTAATGCACCTTCCACTGTCTACCCTGCTTCTACTGAGTGCTGGCGGGTCAGTAAATCTTTCATTCTCTTAAATAACCTTGTGTTTCTCTCATGGGACCAAACCTGCTCTCTTTGCTAAAATTCTCTATTATTTGAAAGCTATCTTGTGATTCCTAAATGACAACCTAATAGTAACTATTGTTAGCCACACAACCTTTGGGAGAGGAAGATAGTTTTAAAAGGAACACATGTTTGCCTTGTGGCCCCAAATTTTCACATACAAGAATTAGTGCCTTGTAACTGACAACCCCTGAATGTGTAAGTTTTCTCTTTCATTAATACTCATATCTAAAGTTTAGAGATTGGAAGAAGAAAATGGATTTCCTCATGAAGTAATCTCCATGTATAGCAAGTGTGAAATCACTGAGTGTGGTTTGTTGGCCTTCACCTTGAGTGTAACTCTGTTGTCGTCTCATTTAGAGAAGTTTGGAGTCTGCATAGTTTCTCCTTTTATTCAAGATCATGTGACCCACTGGTGACTGAGGACTTCATTTTCCTACCTTCCATTTGGCTAGCTGCTGGAAACTTTCTCTACTGGAAAGGGAGGGTAGAGATGCTTATTTTCTGTTTCTGAAGACATTTTTGGTGAAGATAAATTCAAAAGTACCCCTTTCCTAAAAACAGATCGGCAGATCTCTTTCTCCTTACTTGGCTTAATTCTTCTAATCAACTAGTGTAGAAAGAATCTTTTTTTTAATTATTAGTTTTTACATATCTAGGTATTAAACGAATAGCAGATCATCTCTCATTTATAAGGACCCCAGCTTTTATTACCAAGACAAAGAAGAACTCTTTGATTTTTCAAGAGAGGGTTTCTCTGTATAATGACCCTGGCTGTCCTGGACTTTGTAGACCAGGCTGGCGTTGAACTCTCAGAGATCTGTCAGCCTCTGCCTCCTGAGTGCTAGGATTAAAGGCATGCACCATCACACTCGACTAAAGAAGAACTTTTGTATTTTCTATCATGTTCCACTTGTTAAGGAGGAATGTGGTCAGTTATATTGTTACCCTACTCTGGGTCAAGAGATAAACACTATAGCATGATACAAGACACTTGAGTTTTAAAAATCAGGAAGGACTGTATGCATAGCTTGTTGTTCATAGACTGACATTAGAAGCTGGAGAAGGGGACATAAGAGGTGGAGTCTCCATACCAGGAAGCTCTCAGCAGGAGCTGCACTTCATAAGATGGTATAAATTGACAAAAAATAAAAACTAAAAAGGAGGCAGTAGTCAGATGTTTTTTTCTTTGAATTATACAGCTATGTAGATCAGTCTCAGAATTCTCTAATGTATTCTTATATACTCTCTCTCTCTCTCTAAGGTAGGTACTCCATGTTGCTAGAGGAAAAGTATATTCTGGACTATCATGTTCTTTTCTGTCCCTTTATTAGCAACTAACTTCTATAGCACTGTGCTGGTTAGTTGTGTGTCAGCTTGACATAAACCAGAGTTATTTAGGAAGAGATGACCTCAGTTGAGAAAATGCCTCCACAAGCTTGGCCTGTGGGAAATCCTGTGGTATATTTTCTTGGTTGATGATTGATGTGAGAGGGCCCAGCTCACTGTGGATGGTGCCACCCCTGGGTTGATGGTCTTTGTGTGGTAAGAAAGCAGGTCAGGTGAGATATAAGGAGCAGATCAGCCTCCAGCACTCCTCCATGGCCTCTGCATCATTTCCTGCCTCCGAGTTCCTGCCTTGAGCTACTGTCCTGACTTTTCCTAGAGGAAGGAATGTAAGCTATAAGATGAAATGAATCCTTCCCTCCCCAAGTTGCTTTCTGTTACAGTGTTTTATCATAGCAATAGAAACTCTAACCAGGACAAATACTATGTGGGAATAAGAAATGAGATGAGACATGACTTTCTGGTAAGGTGTGATAAAATCGGAGAGGCCAGTGTGGGACTTTTTAAAGTGTAAGCAATTATTTTGCAGGTGGGCTAAGATTAGTGTTGTATGACTTTCTCTCTCTTTCTGTAGCCAGCTATGGGATCTCAGAGCCTGGGAAAAATACTTTAGAAACTTGTGATCATCTTCCGGGGGTTGGGTGTTCTTCTGTAAAAGGAAGATTACAGACGACAGCTGGGTATCCTCTTAGGGAAACTCTGGATTTCTGGCCCTGCCTGGTAATGAAGTGTGGAGTTCACTGCAACAGAAAAGCAGAACATTACCCCACAACCAGTCTAGAAAGGTCCCGAGCTTGCATTTGGGCTTGTTATAAATTCTGATTGCAACATTCTTTTATGGAGTATCTTGTTAGAAAGTCTTCAAGAAGTGGGAATATGATAACCAAAACGATGTAGATATGCTGGCTTCTACCCACCCATCCACCCATAATTTTCCACCCAATGGGCTTTGAATTTTTCATTCATTCAGAGGGTTAGTGTAAGTGCACCAACTTCATTAAGCCACCAAGAGACTAGAGCTTTGAATTTTCATGCATTTCATCACTTCTGTTGCAAGTCTCATTAACTACATAAGAAAGAGATAAATTTACTCTTTAAAAAAATGTTCTACCTAATTTTTAATTAATACTAAAACCCATTTTCAAGAGAACAAAATTTAGTATCTCAGAATATCCTCATTTCTAGAATGGAAGATAGACTGGTAAACTGGTAAAATAAATGGTTTGAGCCTAAACTAGTCCTAAAGTAAACCATAGCGTCTTTGCTCATCTTGGGAAACAACTTCTCAGCCAATTTTGAAAGAAATCCCCTGCCTGCACTCAGCTTTGCTCTGACCATGGGAAGCAAACCTGAGTAATACCATGTCTTCAGAGTTGGACTTTTTGATGCTCCACCACCCTGAGGATTAACCCTGGGGCTGGATTTTGATGCCTGATACTCATCGCACTTCTCCTTGTCTATTATCAATCTCATTTGTCCGCCAGTTTCTTAACAGAAACTACTGGTCCCTTTTTGACTCACGTATATTTTGTATGCAAAGGTTTCCATAAGTGTAGATGAAAGCCAAGCCCTGAGGGACAGTGGAAGACATACTTCCCTGCCAAAATAATTCCATAGTAGAGGTACTTTCCTTGTCGAAGATTACACTGTGGTTTACATAGGATGTAGGTGATAGCTCTACTTCATCTACCCATATCTCCCTTTTGTCCTCTCTGGAGGGGAGAGCCTCCCTTCCATACTGCACATATTTTCCACACAAATAGCCATTCCTGTCTCCCTCATCTCCTTCCCAATGGAGATGAACTTTCTTTTTTATGGCCTGTCCTGAAAAAATTCCCCAGTCCTCTTCCTGTTTATGACCCTGTTAGTGGATTAGTCAGTCTCCTTTCTCTCAATTTCTTTGGCTTTAACCTTATTCTGCTAGACTCTTGCCATTTGATTGATGTCCCCACATTCCTTCTAATCTCATATCATCTTCCCAGTAACATAAAGTTGTATGAAAATAGGAGTGACGTTTCTCTTGTGAATTTTAAAAGTTAATTTTTAAAAAATTAACCGAAAGACATTCATTGGGTGATTAATATCCCATACATAGCTTCTGCTTCAGTGATTTCAGCCAACTAAATATAAAATATTTGGGAAAACTGTTCTGAACTTCTTGTCATTATTCTCTAAATAATCAACCATTACTACTATTTTTGTATTGCTCACATTGTGCATGATATTAAAGTAAGTTAGAGGCAATTTAAAGTAGAAGATGTGTATGGTTTTTATGCTAACGTGATGTCATTTCATATAAAGGACTTGAACATCTGTGAGTTTAGGCACCTAAAAGGAATTCTAGCTCCATCTCCCATGGGTACTGAACAATAATGATACACTTACCATTCACAACGTTTTCTAAAGCACGTATGCCTGTAGAATGCTTACATTGTGCTCAGTAACTGGCTAGCATTCTTCTGGACCACTAACTGTGGTAACATTGCTGTGTCGTTCCAGGAGCTAGTTGGATACAAACTGGTTAGAGTGCTGACTCTGGCTGGGAGGTAAACTGTCTCACAGCTCCAAAAGGCCTCTGTCTTCATGGAGAAGGTGATCAAAGGTGTGTATTTACACCTTTGTAAATTTACGTCTCTCCATCTTGGTCCTTTTTTCTTTTAAGTACTATAACTTTTTTCTTTTAAGTGCCTTTTTATGGCAAGGATTATGCCATAAAAAACAAAAACTCATTCCTTATAGTTCTTGAAATTAGGAAATCAGAGATAAAGATGGTGTCAGGTCTAGTGTCTGGTGTGGGCTTCATCTCTGTGTCCAGACTGAACATTGAATGTTATGTGTCCAGAAAGTAAGAATGCTGTGTACTTGGATGGTGAAAGAATAGAAGAGAATGGATCTACTTCTCCAAATCCTGTTTGTATATAATTCATGAGGTCAGGGATGTATATAGAATGTGTTTGGAGTGCAATTCTAGACCCTCCTGTTGAAGTAGAGTGTAGTTCAACACAGTGATGGAGGGATCAGAAACATTCAAACGCCAGCCAGGCCTTGAGGGAAATGGGGGAGAACTGATTTTAGGTAGTCATGAAAATTCCTGGACCTCACTTAGAACCTAAGAGATTTAAGATTAATACTGGAATTGTAACTTCCTCATCTAGTGATCACAATCAAGTTTTATTCGTTTAAAGCATGAAAAAGTAAAATAATGCAAAATAGCCTTAAAGGAAGCAGTGTTTAATAAGATATACCTAGAGTAGCAATATCCATATCTCATGCTTCCTTCTTCTTGAGAAGGCCCGTTTCTGCATTGTTAAGTTACTTCTTTCGTAACTATATCTATTAATTACAGTTTTTCAAATGCATCTTTCCAATTAATCTATAAATGCTATGAATATGATAGGCAAGCCCTATGCTCTTTTGGCTATTCCTATGAAAACAGAACAATGCCAGTTTTATATTCAATATGTCCACACATTTCAGCATTCCTATTGCATTTCTCAGTCTTCAGAGCATTACTAGATGCCTGGACCTTTTTTGTATCCCATCCATGAAAGAGAAGAGAGAGGAGGTGATAAAGAAAATGGAGGAAACTTGAGATTGGGAAACCAGGGTATTTTGCAGGATTCTTCATTGCATGCCAGGAACTGTGCTGGCAACCCGAGAGGAAAAATGCAAACAACACAGACGGTGTCCCTGCCCTCGCAGAACTTGCAAGCCCCATGTGAGAGACTAGAACAGTTTACTTCCATGGAGTTACGAGAGTCACAGAAGGAAAACAACATGGCTCTACAAGGCATAGAAATGCAGGAAGAAGCTTCTCCTCATCTGCTCCCTGAGAGATCCTTAAATGCCTTTGTTAAACTGAGAAACACCATTCTCATGTCAGGAAGAATTTTCCAGCATTGGGAACCAATGGCATATTTATAGCCTCTTTGACGTCAGCTTGTCAAGCAGCTTGTCTTTGACACAGCTTGCTTCCCAAAGGCATCACATGCCCATTGCAGGCTATGACCACACTGAAGCCAGACATTCCATGGAATCCATTTCAGCCTAGCAGGGGATGCTGGTAGTTAATCTGCCTGTGGCACTGTTTGCACAGACATCCCAAGTGAGCTAAGACACAAAGCTGGAGACCAGGGGCTACTTTTCTGGGCAACTGGTGTCATATGATAGCCCCTAGACCTTGGAAATGGATGTTGATAATGGACCAAGAGTCTTAGTTCTGTGATTTCATTCATATTTTAGGATTGGTGATGATCAGATGCAATTTTTAGACCCTTAATACTACTCCAAAAGTAGATTGTTAAAATATTTTGTGCTTAATGGTGTGTTGGGTCCAGTTTTTAAGAGTGAATTGAGAACAGAAATCTGTAAGAAGTCAGCCTTTTGTACAATTGACTGAGGTCAAACCAACCAAAGTTCCAACAGGGCTGATTAGCTCTCATTTGCAATCAAGGCAATTGGATTTTGTGCATGATTACACATAGGCAGGCTCAGGGCAATAAATGATATGATGCCCTTTTATGAAAAATACTGATAGCCCATTCATAAGTTCAATCCCAGTTCACTCTTGTACAAAGAGGAAACTATTTTCAAGCAGCTAAGCGCCAAGCATTTGGAGAGCTAAAGTTCCCAAGTAATAGGGCTTTCTTGGGACCTTCTTTGATGAGTAGCTGGAACCTGGATCTGGCATAGCTGGCAATGAGCTTGGGCTCTAAGTACAAACCTTTATGAGGAATGGAGGCAGTAGGGCGTGATTATGCTGCAAGTCAGGGGAGACTCTACTTGGAGAGGGCATTTGAGCTGATCTTGGAGGATCTGGATTTGGCCTTGAGCAGTGTTCTTTGCAGAAGCATATTAACCAGCGTTGCACTGCAGCATGCACAGGAACCAGCTAATAGAGGAGCCCACAGCTAAGGTTATGGCACAGAGAGATGGGAGGAGATTTCAAATCTTCCTCTGCTGCCCTCAGAACATTCTTCTGGAAGAAGTGAAGCTGCAGTATGCTTGTTGAGCAAAAAGGGCAGAATCCTTTTGCTTTCAGAGAATTATGTGGGCAAGTCAAGACAGTATGAGGTATGAAGCCAGTGGAAAGGAAGTAGCTGGAGACCTGAGGCCTTGTGCTATAGTTTGGATCCGGAATGTCCATCAAAGATGCTCATGTTAAAGACTTGATTCCTTGAAACTTCAGGGAGGCTATGGAACCTGTAAGAGATGGAGCCTAGTTGGAAGTCTTTAAGCCATTGTGGGAATTCACTTGAATGGAACTATGGGAACCTAGTTCCCTTCTCATTCTCATTAGCTGCTTGAGTAAGGTAAGTAGTTTTCTCCATCACATGCTCCTGGGCCTAACAGATACCTTCAAGTAATCTGATGTCCTGAACAGATGCCTAAAAGTAATTAATCTGCTTGATTATGGTCTGCAACCTCCTTTAAAGAGGCAAAAGAAGATAAACTTTTTTTTCTTTATATGTTGATTGTCTCAGGCATTTTGTTACAGTGGCAAAGTGTGATGCTTCATGTGGTAGTACAGAAAGATGGTGAAAGATCAAAGAGCCACATAGGTTAGGTGTGTATATATATAGGAGGAAAGTTCTTCAGGGAGACATGGCACACTGGTAGCAGTAGGCCAGATGCTAACAAATATTGTAGCCATGGAATCAACTCATGAGTTTAGCCCTTGAACCTGGAATCTAGAGACTTCTTTTGAACTTCAAGGTGGGCAGTGAGCAAGTTAATATAAGGTTGAATATGTAGCTACAGCTACATTCTGTTATCCACCCTGCTTGTTTTATTATCTGAATCCTTACCACAAAAGAATTCATTGGTGTCCTAGAAAGGTTTCCATTGTGCCAATGAGAAAAATTTGTCTAAGAGGCTAGGCAGTTTACACAAAATTTGCAACTTGCAACTTGTGTGACAAGCTCTCTCTCTCTGTCATCCTCTTCTTTCCTCCACATACTTCCTCCTAGAAAGCTTCCCTGGTTTCCCACACACAAAGGGGAAAGTACCAACAAGGACTTTCTGCATCTCACTACATGTCTGTCTTCTACTTTATGGCATTGTCCCACTGATGACGATATCCCTAGTTCTTAACCCCAAAACTAAGAGCCAGTTCCCTGGTTCTCTCTTCTTTCTGAACCTTGTTAGTCAACCAAACTTAACCTTTTCCCCTGCTGGAAACCCCACTGCTGGATATTACTTCTCTGCAGAGAATCCTCACTCAGCCCCTCTGACCCTCAGGGTGCTGCAGTCAGTGAACTGTCTGTCTCTCTGACTTTCCATTGGACTGTGAACTTCCTTAAAGGCAAGGGCCTTATTTTTGACCTTCTGTAATGGCTTAAAGTCTTAATGTTGACTGAACCTCAGCAGCAGTAAGAACTTCAGGTTCCATGTTGATTGATTTAAAAAAAAGTCCCAGGAGCCCTTTTACATGAAATATCACCAATTATGTGTTTATTTTTTGAATGAAGCCTCAGCAGTATGTGAGAGCGTCAGCAGGCTTTTTGAGAGTTTTGTTGTTGTTGTTTTGGATTTTTCTTTGTTTTGTTTTTTGTTATTTTTGGTTTTTCAAGAAAGAGTGTCTTTGTGTAACAGAGCCCTGACTGTCCTGGACTTGCTTTATAGACCAGGCTAGCCTTGAACTCACAGAGATCTCTCTGCCTCTGCCTCCTGAGTGCTGTGATTAAAGGTGTGAACCACCTAGCCCTTCATTTTTTTTTAAATACTTTATTTTTTTTTCTTCAAGTTACATCTCAGTAACAAACCCCTCCCTATTCCCCCTTCCTATCCCACCCTTCCACCCTCTTCCCCCCAGAAGTTTCCCCTTTCAGTCCAACAGATGGTTCCTTCTCTTATAACAGTAAGTATTATACAAAACAATAGATATAAATATGCCACATTTATGAGAGTAAATTGGCCCAGTATACCTTCCCAATGTCCAGTTTATACATATTTGGCCCCTGACTTTAACATTCTACTATCTAACCAACTCCATGAGTTTAAAGGTCTATATGTGACTCAACATTCATACTATCTTGCAACACACTTTTAAGAGTATCTTCTTAGATCTATAACACCCTCTTGATTCCTAAACAGTTCAAAATTTAACTATGAGACTCTAGCTGTCTATTCTTCAACTACCTCAGAGACCTGAGAGGGATAAATATATTTGCTTATATAGGAAGTGCAGGGCCTGCAGCTTCCAAAACTAAGAAAGAACATACCAATGACTGCCTGGACAGTTCCCATTTTCTCTCCATACATTCCAGCATCAATCTTCAGCCTTTGGGTCCTGTTTCTCTGACAGACATTTGTTGTAGAGCAGGGATTATGAAGGACTTACCTACCCTGTCTTGGCAGAGTTAGGCTGTCGACTTCCCTGCTACCAAGTTTTGTCCTTTTTGGACAGCAGTCTGTCTGCAGTTGGTGCAAGGGGTTTTTTCATGCCAAGAGAAAGGCTTGCCACTAATTCAACCATCTTACAGTGGAGGTTCTTCGATGCTTATCTTCTACTTGGAGTAGAATAGGGGGTGCTGTCAGGCGCTGATATGTCTCGATATCAAAAAAAATCTTGATTTAAGATAACATCTTTGAATGCCATATTCTGCAGATCTCTAGGGGTTTTTGAAGATGCCCTATCCATCTCTTGTATTTAGATAAGCAAATGTTGCTTGTCTCTTAGCCCTTCATTTTTTGAGAGTTTTAACTAGAGAACAATAGCATGGCAAGTTGACTGGTCAAGGACTGGTTTCTAGATGTTCCAAGGTGGTAGATGTGAGGTGGTTTTGGAAAAAACATTGGGACCTTAATTCATGACTCAAATCATTAATATGCGGGATATGAAGTAGTACCAATGCCAAAGTTAGCAAACTCCAAAGAAAAGAGTGTGGCAAGCTCACCCCAGCCTGAGGGACTGTGGTCGGATTACCAGATATTCATCAGTAAAGTGTGTTCCTCACTGTCTTCTTTGTGGTTTGATTTTTAAAATTATGTGTGACATTGTCTGGATCTCTAATATGAAAAGGAAATGAGATTATTGAGTTACTTTAAGATTTGTAGGCATTATTTATATAATAAAATGGCTCAGTTTTATTTATGTGAAATTTTAATTTTGTCAGTTTTTTTTTCTCATTTAGTGATTATTTAAGATCTACAACATGATCCTCATTTTCACCTCTCTGTCATTTTGGAAACTTGCACTTTGGTGTCAGTTGGCGAGGGAAAGCATTCTGTTCAGCTGCTAGAGTTGTGGGCAGAAGATGGGCCTCTGTTGAAGATTTTTCATGCTGTAAAAACTCATTAGTTTTGATTTTTGTGATAGTTTAGGTCTGGCAAGTGTGACTGACATTGAGTAAAATGTTCAGCCTTTTATGTAGAAAATTGTTGTTTTCTCCCACTAATTTTTAGAATGGTAGAACTGAAGGAATTATAAGTGCCCTTCCTGAATGTCTTACTTGGCAGATAAAGAGCCTGAGGCATGAAGGGAAGAACAGTGTTTGGGAGCAGAAGAGTTCTGGTCCTGTATTACCAGCTTCCTGTGATTTCATGTGCAAAAGAAAGACCATTTTAAATCCTAAATAAGCTGAACTTTCAAACTTGTACTGATAGGTGACCCACCATTTATTTCCCTGTCTCCCATCTCTCCCATTATCCATACTGTAATGCTATCCTTGGATGCCTAAAGAGCCTTAAAGCAAGAGCAGTTTCCAACCTTTGCAATATTAGGAATGCCTCTCATGTTGTCTGTCTTTGAAGCCAACTCTGAAGTGGCCACTTATGGTAGAATGAAGAAAAGAAACCAGCATGGTCTCTTCCCATTCATAACTGATGTTGCAGCCTGCAACCACAATTGACATCATAGCTCCACCAGGAAGCCCTTACTTGAGATACGAGCCCATTAAATAAATCTCCATGTTGATTTCAGGATCTCAAAGGTTCTGAATGGTGGGAAAGTTCAGAGTTTTCTGTGAGTAGCACTTTTTCCTAAGGATGATTGTTGTTACAGATTCTGTCCTGGGTTTTGAGATGGACACTATAGATGGGCTAAAGGTACTCTAAATCCTTTCCTAGAAGAAGCCCTTTGGACAATGGAATTCATCCTTGATGAACAGCTTTGGGTGCTCAACAAAGCACTCTTTTTGGTGTAGCACCAAGTCCAGGAGTACTTGTGCACACATAGATTCACACAGTTCTTGTACTACTTTGGGGGTGAAGTAACTGTAGATTCTTGTAATCTCATCAGTGGCACGAAGGAAAGTCTCTCTGTAAGTCAACAGTTTCCAATCTGGAATGAGTTCCAATTTGTCTCACATGGTATAGATAAATTATGCCTTTAATATGTAATATAGTATGCAATCCTAGATAATTTCTTGTGGAGTGTCTAATATCCCTCTTAATGGGTGTGAAATATTAGTAAATAATAATGGCCATAATAATAGTGTTGTTATTATTAGTTATAATCACTAGTATTAATGACTTGTTATGTTCTAGGCACTGTTTTCAGCCCCTTGCATGTAATAACTCTCCTTCATAGTATCCTTTGGAAGACTGTTACTAACACTACTCAAAGGTAGAGTAACTAAGATGGGGTGGCAGGATCTCACAGGACTGACAGGGGACTTGAGCGTCATGCTAGGGACAGAGTGGAGCCAAGCCATACATAGTTCAGAGTTGGTAAGTCTGATTTAGGGTCATCAAACTTTCCATGTGGTGAATGCTTTCCGCCCAGTTCTTTCACAATTGAATTGCTCAAAAATGCTGTGCAGGTACCGTGGGCTACCTGACTCTCTCCAGAGTGTGTCCAGCTCCTAGTTTTACCCTGAACTCATACTGTACTTAACAGAAGAGAGTCAGCTCCCAGAGAGGTTGGGGTGAATAAAGAAGGGAGAATGACCATGGGACACTGGTAATCTCCTGCTGTCCCTCCCGGCCATGATTCATGATGTGGTCATTTTAGGCCATCCCTTAGTTGAACAAATGAATGAATTAATGGTGATGGAGTCTGTGCCAAGTGTCTGAGCCAGCGGCTGGAATGTTTCTCTGCCCACACTCTGGGCCACAAGACTCTGCCACATGGTCTTGGAGAGGAGACAGGGAGCAAGGCTTGTTTTCTTTAAGAAAAAAAGAAAGGAATGGAAGGAAGGAGGAGAGGAGGGAGGGTCATTGAGCTAATTGCCATAATAATGTAAGCTGTTTTCATGGGAAAAGAATTTTGTGAGGGACAGTTAGCCTAGTAAAATTTTTATTATATATTTAATTAGATGCTGGGTTTTCAGATGGCCTGAGGTATACTGATATGTGCAGAATAAATTTGGAACTTCTTGGGATTTTACAAGGATTTTGTGTAAAACCTATTATTTCCCCTTTATAATACCCCATCCTTTCAGATATGGCAATGTTCATGGGGCCAAGTCTGAAGGACACACTCCCAATCTCTTCCTTAGATCAGTGCACATCTTCTATGTACATAGAAAAGGGCATGAATATATCCATCCCCCCACCCAATATTATCATATGCTTCCTGCCTTGGGCCTCTGCAGTAGCTGCTGACCTGAGTTGTCCCCTCAGCCAGTCAGGAGCCACTGACTCTGTTTATCTAGGATGTCATGACAGGGCAGAAAAAAATCCAGGCTCTGAAGCCATGTGTACCTGGTTTAGTTTACTAGATCGATTCACTTAAAAGTCTCCATTCCATGTTTCTTTAAGTGTATTTTATCATCACTAAGCTTTGCACTGCCAGCTCTACTGTTAATCTCTTCTAGTATAGTTTTTCTAGTAAGAGTTGGCCCTTTTAATCTCTAGAAGCTTGAATTCCTTTGAAATGTCATCTAGACTTTTTTTTTTACTTTGTGAATATAAGGAATATAGATTATATTATAGTATAAATAGTATAATACTATTTTAGTGGATTTATCAGCTAACTGATTTACATTGCTCTTGTCTCTCACATCCATCAACGAGGTTTGATTCTTCACAGTGGCCATGCTTTACTGATTGTTTCAAGCCTAAGAGTTTGTGGTTTGTTAGGGTCTCTTTGTAGGGAAAGGATTTTAGGTTCACCAAAAAAAAAAATTGTATAGTAACATATAGGTATTACCCATGTACTACTAGTCCCCCAGATTCCCCATGATCAGCATCCTCCATTATTTTTAAATTGATATGCCTATATTGACACATTATAATTTGTCCCAAGCCCATAGATTCCATGATGTTTAGTCCCAACAGGGGCTAAATGCCTAATGACATCTATCCATCCTCCTCATATCTGCTTCCAAGGACTTTCACTGCTCAAAAGTCCTCTGTGTACCACTTCTCCCTTCCTCGTGTCATGGCTCTATCAGACACTGAACTGTTATTGTCTCCATGGTTTGTGGCTTCTTTGGAATGCCTTGTAGAAGGATAGTATGGTATGTAGCCAGTAGTATACATGTCTTTCCCATACTTCAGTTCATTTCTTCTAGCACAGAATAATTTTGCATTGCATTAATGGATCCTGCTTTATCCATTTACCCACCAAGAGAGACTTCTTGGTTATTTGTACATGTTGATGATTATAAAGGCAAGATTGACAAATACCAAAGTGTCTTAATAGACCTACATCTCAGAGCAAAAACAAGAATAGTTTTAGGCATTCACCCAACAATAATAGGGTCTTAACAAATATCAAGTGTATGCATTAGTTTATATACTATATATGTAGTATTCAGGCACCTGGTGAATACTTTAAGGGGTGATCTACAAGTCTTTCCCTCTAGGATTTTCCTCTGCTTGCTGTTTTATAGCTGCCTTGATGTGTAATCCCTTGTTCTGTTCCTGTAATTTTACAGTCTACTCTGTTCTTCATGGCTTCTCCCTCCTTTTATTGACGACTGAAAACTTCCTTCAGGCATGCAGAGGGGCAGGAGTAGACCTCCTTTTAATTTTGGTGCTCCTTTGGGGATCATTTCCCATAATTCCTGAGGTCTAGTATTCTGACAAACAGTGTCGTCATGTTTTGTGATGTGTGTTTGAAAGCAGAGCATTACTCCATGTGGACTGGAAGCAGAAGTATATTCCTTGTAGAGGAGGTAGACAGGGTAGACTGTGCTATAAGTGGAAGCCTCACATGGTCCTTCTCATCAACCGTCAATGTCTTTCTGCTCCCCTTCCCTGAAGTCCCATAATGAGCTATTCCATGTAGTTATGTGCTCTTTCCTTTCCTTTGAAAAGTATTAGTATCCAACATGTTTAAAGCTGCATATTCATTCACACTCATTGAGTATCTGTTAGACTCTTTGCAGTTGTTAGGCTTGTGAAATAAAAAGCAGGGATATGGGTCCTGCCTTCGACTAACCATAATGTGATCATTGACCAGAAATCCCTCCAAGAGGACTCAAGATCTAGGCATTTGCATGTTACTCATGGACTGTCTTCTTTTTTAAATATTTATTTTACTTTGTGAAGATTTTGGCTACATTATGTATGTGCACTGTGTGGATATCTTTTGGATCTTCCAAAACGGGGGTTGTGGATGATTGTGAGACACCATATGGGTACTGGGAAAAGGATGTCTCTGCAAGAGCAACTATTATTAAGAGCTCTATTCTTAACCCCAGAACCTTCACTCCAGTCCTGTGAATGATCTTCTTGATAGAAGAAAGTAGAAGCTCATACACGAGGAAGATAGGAGAAAGTAGAAGCTCATACATGAAGAAGAAAGAGCTCATTTGAGTTCTCAGTCTATTGGGCAATGCCTAGAAAGTAGTAGATTCTCAACAAATGTGTCGCTAAAATGAATGACAAAAGCAGTCCCATTGATCACTTAGGACCATATTTACTGCAGCATTACATGAAAGGGTATGAAAATATGTTGCCACCTCACATACAAAGCAGTTCAATTGGAGTTACGTTCTGGACTCCTATGCTTTGAGCACCTTGCTGGGCAGTGGGGCAGTGGGAACGAGTAGTGTAGCCGTCTTTAGGGTTGTGCAAAACACGAAAACCTAACATTGACTCCTAATTGGTGGAGAACTTCCAGCAGGAGGTGTTGTCTGAATTGCAGCCTGAACACTGGATGTCTGGTGTAGGGGCACAATTTAAGGATACCCTTCTTGTAATGCCCCAAGTTCAAGCCTTGGGAGATAGGCATTAGTGTGTGTGTGTGTGTGTGTGTGTGTGTGTGTGTGTGTGTGTGTGTG